>JAAAQI020135472.1:0-12856 GCA_011800005.2 Stichodactyla mertensii
TTCTTATACATAGCTCTACACTTTATGTGTATTGAGCACTATTTAATGGCATTAGCCCCTTCATTACATGTGTATGTTGAGTATTAAAAAGTAGGGATATCAATTTTTTAACTACTAAGAGTGATAGAGGCACAGTACATGTATATAATATCATGTAAAACTTTCCTGGCCAGTTCTTATTCTTTTCGAAAATCTTGCAAATGATTGAATTATTATAGGAAAGTGAATCACAGCAAAATCGGATTCCAAGACCTTCCTCTGCCAAAGGTCAGAGAAGAAGACATGCTGAAGGTGATGTTGAAGGTAAACTATGTCAGTCAGAATGGTTAGTTTTGATATTTACTACACTATTTTTAAATTCTAAACAAAGAATTGCCCCTGGATTAATGGGTAGTTTTGAACAATTTGATAAAACTGGTGTACTTATCATAGTTTTACTTTTCTTTGCAAACAAAAATTATGGAAGTGTGTTAAATTGAAGAAACTTGAAGGCCCTTTCTTATACATGTGAGCCTAAGGATAGCAAGAAAATGGTCTTAAGCACCATAATATATTATTTTACTGACAACTTGAGAAATTATTTTTATTTTTTGGCATTAATTTTTAAAATAGTTTTGCCATATGTCATGGATTTGCATTTCTGCAAACTGCATACTAACAAAATGTTGCATTTTTTCCAGAATCACAAGGTGGAGAAAATGAAGGTAACATATTTAGTGTATCACATGTTGATATTGTTATACAGTACACACAATTTTTCGATGTGCTTTGGCTGTGAAAGTGCAGTAGTGGAAGAATATTAGTCATGAATTAAGGATGACATCTACTGTGGAACTGATTGCAGCATGTTAGACTAAAAATAGATTTCATATGAGTGGGAAACAATTAGCCTTTCTGAAATTGAGGAAGGGACTGGGCACAAGTCTAGAAATATTTATCTAATTCAATAACAAACCCTTTCACATGAAAGATCACATTAAAATTAGGAAAATTAGCAAGTTTGAGATAGTTTGAGTAAATACTGACTGATTAGCAGGCTTTAAAGGAATGAAAAACATAAGAGAGAATGTATGGTTTTTGGGGACACTGTCATTAAACCCCGTACATTCTCTGTTATTTTTGCGACTTTTAAAAGCTTGCCACTGAGTAAGTATTCATCCAAACATGCTCAAACCTGGTAATAGTACTAATATCAGTATGATCTTTCCTGTGATAGGGTTCATTTCTTAATTACATTAGTATTTGCACTTGGCCCCAGTCCCTTTTTGAATTCCAGAAAGGCTAATTCAACAAAGGGAGAATTAGGATGGCATGGTGGTAAAATGCTCTCTCAACTCTGAGGTCCGGGGTTTAAATCCCAGTCACCCATGTGAGCGGAGTTGGTTGTTTCTCTTTCTAACTCTGAGGGTTTTTCCAGTTCTCCGGTTTTTCCTCCCTTCTATCAAGCCAACCCTAACTAATTCAAACTGGTTAGAGCTGTGCTCTGGGGTCATACACGGACTGTATATAGCAGCTGCCAGAGGTGCCTTCACATACTTTCAGTTCAACCCCATTGAGCTGCACCATTGCAGTACTTGTGTGGTGATTAATGATAACAGTATATTTGCTAGCAACTATTCCATTTTTAGCAAGTTTTTGTATCTGTACTGTGGATTACAGTACTGTTGTTTTAGTGTTACCATAGCAAGGTATTGAAATTGGATGATTAAAACTAAAACCATAGGAAGCCATGTCAATGTTACTTCAAACTATTCTGCCCACTTGCCATAAGTTGATAGAATATGTTTCCCCACTTACATGGAAACCACTCCCTGCTTTTTCATGATCATTTGTACATTGTACCTTCCTGTCTTATGCTTTTCATATTGTTGAAATCTTATCAGTTCCATCATTATTTCCTAATCCTGCACAATGTGATGTGTAAACAGATGATACCATTTTACTTTTATCACATTATATATATACATGTCATTACACAGATGTAATGAGCTTTAATTTTTGAAGTTTTCCAAAAATTCCCTTTTGCAGGTATTACTGGTACAGATTCTGTTCCACCTTCTACAGAACAGATGAATGGAGTGTTACATGAAGATGAGCTTCCTCAACAGGTTGTTCAGAGGTAAGAAACTTATCCGGTTTCCGAGCTTCAACATACTATTATCAGGTCCTTTTTTAACTAATGTATTCAGAGAAGAAGAACCAGGTCAGGTCAGGGTCCTGGTGGACCTTGCTACTGGTAACATCGTAACCCAGTACAACCTGCCACATGAATGGGTGGTCAGTGTCAGAGAAGAATCATTGATGACAATGGGTTTATGCAGTCATAGACACTTAGTGTACTCAATCCTAGTTTCATATCCCATTAGAAAAATACAGTGTATTGTATTCTCTGGAACTAGGCAATAATATTATGCAGCTATCATTTCTTAATTAAATTAATTCATTACTCATATTTGGATATATGTCATTTCATATAATTGTTAACAGTCGACGGATGGCAAGACCAAGCAGTGCAAGACCAGCCCCTCCAAAAATTAAAAAGCAGCAAGAAGAAATAGAGGACCAAATAACAAGGTTTGTTATTTTGAAGGGAGTACATATACAGATTCCTGCAAAGGCAATGCAAATTGTTAGTGTTTTGAAGAAACTGATAATTTCCATCTTGTGTTTTTACTTCAGAATTGGTTCAGGAAAACAGAACACTAATGTTATAGTAGATGATGGCAAAGATGACGATGACGATGAAACATTTGTTGTTGAAGACAATCATTCCATAACTAATGACGTTGATACAGTAAGTTATGTCCTACCTCTTTGTACATCTTTAGATTTGTTAGCTTCAGTCCCTTAAAAAATTATTACTCAGACTGTGGCAGATGCCAAAACATTGATAATGTGCTGCATCTGTTCCTTTTTTTGGGGGGGGGGAGGGGGGGTTGAGGGAGGCAGTCACAGTACATGAAAAAATGAAAACACTTCAGAATTTAAAAACAGTCTAATAATGATGATATTTTCCTTCATTCATCTAAGGTCCCAAGCAATGAATCTATTGAAGATGATAGTGGGCATGGTAAGCAAACATAATCCTTAATCCTAGCTACAAAGTATTATGATAACTAGGTTACAGTCTTATAAAACTTGATTTACTGATTGTCATCAAAATTTTTGCTCTGAAGGTGGGCTTGTTAGGAAAATTCTTGAAACTAAAAAGGAGCTGGAGGGAAGTAAAGAACAGCCTGTGAAATCTGTAAAGGTATGGACAACAACTGGTTATATTTGAATATGAATGATAAATGTTTCTTCTCCCAGTGCTTGATATTACTCTGCTTTTGCACAATTAACAAATTGTTTATTATTAAAGGAAAAATCTATAATAAGTGATGCTGCTAGAAAGAAAGAAAGAGAATTAGCACAGAAAGAAGTAAGTACTGTATTAAATTTCACCCACAAATGAAGTCTTAACTTCTCACCTTAGAAAATATTGTCATATTTTAAAAATACCTGCTGCAATTTTCCATTGTCTTCTTCCTGAACTTGTAAGATTTCAAGTCTTTTCATTTCTAGGATTTCCATTTCATCACAATCCTATACTTTCACATGGTCAATATGTTTAAAGAACTACTTTTTATGTGTTATTTAGATAGAAAAACTTCGGAGTAGCATCCAGACACTAACAAGAAGTGCCAACCCACTTGGTAAAATAATGGACTACATACAAGAAGATGTTGATAGTATGAATAAAGAACTTGAAATGTGGAGAACAGAAAATAAAGAGCACACTATAGCACTCAAAAGAGAGCAAAGGTAACAAAAACTGTTAGCTTTTTATTGTGAGGAAGAAATGGGGAAGGCAACTACGGTTTAGTTATGAATTCCATGTTTACTTTGGTTTTTCCTATTGGGAATAAAGAGGCACTGGAGGAAGGTCCCCAAAAAGGGATAGAGGGGGTAACCAAAATTTAGTTTCTGAATTCTGTGTTAATGTCTGTTTTTCCTATTGCAGCATTACAGACAGTGAGATCAAGCCATTGACAGCACAGCTTGAAGAATTAGAATCAGAAATCACAGAAATGGTGAGTATGATCTTAGGGGCGAGTTGTTCTATCAATAGTCCTTTTTCCTCTGATTTACCAATCAATGTGTTCAGCAGTTGTCTGCAATCGAGAGGCTTTGAAAATTTGGTGCCTTACTATCCATGTCATCTTTTGGGATCTGTTTTCTGTTTATGCTGACCTTTAAAGCGATGTGGCAGATGTGGTTCTTGTCACCCCATGTGAGGGGATCCAGTACCTGGAATTCATGGAAAAGTTTCCAAAAGTTTGGCTTTTGGAAACCGGAATCCAAGACTTCAAATTTGGAATCCAAGGAAATTAGGTTTTTGGAATTTGGAATCCAGAATCCAGCACATGGAATACGGAATCCAGCACTTGAAATCTGAAATCCAGTACTTGGAATCCAGAATCAAGCACAAGGAATCCGGAATCCAGTACTTAGAATCCAGCTTTTGGAATCCGACTTTCCGTAGCCCCGGGCTCCTGGTCTAATTGTTAAATAGTTGAATTGATAATATTCTTTGATTTTGTTCCAGGTTGACAGAATAAGTACGGTCAAATGTAACATATTGAAAAACGAGGAAAAGATTCAGAAGATGCTGTCTAGTATATCGTTTAATTCCCGATAGCCAACGGTTAATGTACGTATGTTTGCCCATGTACAAAGGTACTGTAGTATATTACAAACACAATCAAATCACAGTCACAAACAGACCCACCCGTTCCCCTAGATGGCAGGAACGGTCATTCAACACCCCGTAGAGGGTACGGCTAGCACGAGGACGTTGCACTACAGCTAAGCGGAGTGCTGGTTTTTGAACAGATTAAACATTTAGTAGCTTTTAACTGAGATTTTGAAATTATCCAAGGTTCAGAATGAAATTGTGTCGTACACTGGGCATTAAAAAACAATATCTTGCTAATCTTTCTTGGTTTCTCTTGTCTAATGTGAATTTTCTTTCCCGCCAAAAGAATATCGGAATGCAGCCGTATCTGGAATTGTACGTTCCAAGATCTAAACAAACTAATAAAGATTAGGAATCATTGAGCAACACTTTGAGCAAGTCTAGCTTTAATCTTAACTGAATCTGTGTGCGGAAATGATGGTTGGAAAATTTTTATCAGACCTCCCCTCCCCCCCCCCTTCCACGGTAACTCGATCATGATTAATCCTCCTAGTCTCCTAGTGTATGCTCTCACTAAACGCAAAGCGTATGTTGGTAGAAAAGGGAAGCTTAATAAATCGCTAAAGAACTTCTAGAAATAAGTATTTCTAAAAAAATACTTTCTCATGGGAGCCTTTGAATTTTTAGGGTGGAGATGTGACTTCTTAACCTTACAAGCGATGAATATCTCATACCTTCTCTTGCGCTCGTTGTTTGAAATAATGTCTAGGGTCAGTACCATTTCTTTTGTAACAACTGTATTTACTATAAACAGTTTAGTGAACTTTGAAAATCGTGGGTTTTGATTGGCTAAGTGTCTATCGGTTTATTGACGATAACTCATTAGTAGAGAAAAGCAAATTAAAACAAAGGTGCCTGTCTCGTGTTTTGAAAAGTCTCGTGCAAATTATCAAGAAGCCGATTATTTTCTAATACTGTCCGACTATTTTGTTTATGCTAAAACAACTGGACTTTTAGTCTCCTTGCGCTACGAGTCAAATAGCCAGATCGGCTGCTCCTCATGGGCTATTTATTCTTAGTGCATTGGTCCTACGGTGAATCTAGTCCTAAGAGGTATGCGCAAAACAGGTCTCGCAATCGCGGCTTTCCCCATGTTGGATGGCTTGATACCTTCAATGAAGCACATGACATCTTGTACTACAGATATGAAACAATTACTCGAGTTAAAAGTTTGTACAGAAAATGGGTTTCAAACGTCCTCAAAAATTCATGTGCTATAAGGGACCGTACATTACTTATAGGGAGGGGGGCTGGTGCAACAGTGGATATACCATGGTTTTCCCTGAGCCCCCCTTTTTGTGAGGCACAATTTGTTCTAACCCCCCTCCCCCCCTTCCTACATGCATCACCAATGGCTTTAATCACACGACGGCCATGTCTATTCCCATGAGAGCAAAAACCTTTCATTGGAACGTTCTGAAACGCCTCAAAGCGAGGGCAAGGGGACCCAAGGGATTCAAAACCTCTTGTTTCAACCAATATGGCTGCCGCGTGATTAAAGCGAATTTCTGATGACTATATTTGCATAAATTTATATAACCCCTCGTTATCCCTGCATAAAAATTGGTGTCCCACTCCCTATTTGCATCAGCCCCCCACCCCCACCCCCATAATTAATGACCGGTCCCTAATAGACCTCTTTACCTTCCTATGCAAATTGCCCATTTCAGATCACGGGGCATTCTCTTGGGAATTGTTCTTTTATTATGAAAATGTTAACCTATTAACATAAGAAAGAATTGATTCCCAAGAGTTACATCACGTGGTCTGAAATGGGTAAACAAACAACGAAGGTAAAGAGGTCTATTGTTGTCCAATATGGCGAAATCCAAGCGATCGCGTGACCCTCGTACTCGTTCCCAAAGTGTTGCTGTAAGCCCCAAGGCACAGACACCTTCAGGTGGATAGTAAATATTTACTGTTATTTATTCTTATCCAATTTGTGAAAATATAAAAACAACGAAATGGAATGATATTTTGTGTAGTGGAATGATATTAGAAACTAACGTTATGGAACATTTTTTTGATTTAAATAAAGGATCGATCTAAGATTTTTGTAGTATTTTCACAGGCAGCCCAAGCAATGTACTTGGATGTCGAAAAAAAGGATGAAATAAAAGTTCAGAATTTTTCTTGCAAATGAGTTGTCATATTATAACTTACCGTCATATTACTTCTTTGACGTTTTGAGCTATTTTTATCCTCCCCTGGAAGAAAAATTCTGAACTTTTGCAAGAAAAATTCTGAACTTCATTCTTTTTTTCAACATCCAAGGACATGCTTGGGCTTCCTGTGGTATTTTCAATGGTGGTGTTGGGATTCTTTATTTGGTGGTCTCCTATGAATCATTAATCATCCCGTCCCCTCCCCCTCCCCGCAAAATTGAATGCAATTCCCCATTTCCCTAACATGTTTGTTCTTTGTCACTTGCGGAGAAAGATAGAGATAAACCGCTTTCTCCACTCGTAGGTTCACTAGCTAAAAAATATTTAGTCGAGGCAGCGAGGCAGCGAGGTACAAATCTCAGCTATGAATCCTTTGCGTTAGACAATCCACAAAATAGTCAATATATGTTTGTTTTTGTTTGTTTGTTGTTTGTTTGTTTGTTGTTTTTTCTCTCTCCTATAGACCATAAATCCCTTTATTATATGGCAAGCCGGTCCGGATGATAATGGAACAATTTGATTGGTTGCTCAGAGGTACGGATTTTTTAATCCGGACACTCTCGGCAAAAAGTACGATAATTTTGTTTGCCATGCCTATAATAAACCATCTATTGACCAAACTTGTTCGGTCCGGATGAGGAGATATTGTTCTTTTTCCCGTTTTTTTATTTTTCTGTTCCCGTTCTTTTTTCGCCCTACGGGCTTGGTCTTTTCAAACACGAAAAAAGAACTCGACCAATGTCCCCCTATCCCAACCTCACGTTTGGTCAATAACCCCTATATACGTGCTGTGTATTCGTATGACGCCGTTAAGATTAGCCTGCGTACAACCATAAATGGCGCAATCTAAATCTTAAAATTTTTCTCGTAATGTCTTGCGTGGCTGTAGGGAAAATGAGAAATGGAGGGGATTGAAAAGGAAGAGATGGCCAGCTCTATTCCAATTTCTAACTCTTTTGAAAGCTTGAAATAACACTGCCATAGCTCAAGCTGACCATGCGGCGTGCAGGATTGTACACGCGTAGCACTAACTATCCAATCTTCATTCTACATTGGCGAGAGGAGGAGATTTTAAAATGTGGGAAAAGACGGTGATCGACGCAGTCTGTACCAGTTTATGATATTCAAAAATGATCGGTAGATTATATAAGTGATTGTCACTTCACGCCCCAGGAAATGTGGTCCATCACACGAAGGTGAAGCTTATCGTTGACTGCACTTCTGGAACCAATTGTGCAACAGGAAAAAAGTTCCGGGCGACTGCTCAATAATGAAGAAATAGAAAACGCGCGCGCTACGTCGAGTGCTACATCACTTCTCTCGTGTTCTGCCCAATTGCTTTATAACTGCACACAGCACATCGAGCAAGTTTTTTTATTTCTTTTATGAAATACAAAGGAGCAAACGCGCGTGCTGTGCGCTCTCATAAAGCACGCGCCTTGGCCAATCAGAAAGCGAGATTCTTAGTAGTTATTTTAAGACGCCATAAGGCACTATAGAGCGATGCTACTAAACCCGTGAAATAAACACTAGAGACAAAATACACAAGAATCAAGTAACTCATTCATAACTTTATTTGTTCTCTGCTATCAAAACATTTTATGTCTCTAGTGTATTCATATAGAGATTGACTCGCTTGAGTGCTAGTGACTATTTAAGCACAAAATAGTGTCTATTAGCTAAGAACTATTTAGTTTTTATTTCACGGGTTTAGTAGCATCGCTCTATTATGTAATGTAGGTAAATGTCGCAGAAAGATTTGTGGAGAATACTCTTAGCTGGATACGTATTGCTTGATCAAGGAAAATCTTCCGTGCGGTAGTCGACACAAGTCCGATGCAGGAGTAGTGGAGGATTTTTGGGGACGGTGTTAGTTTGGTACACCCCTACCCCTCCCTAAAGACAGGAAAATCCCCTTCCGACTTTTACGCCCCTTTCGCTCTCCAATACTAGGGGTGCACAACCCCCTATAAACAGGTACCCTTCGGACTGCCATAGTGCCACTTTCACTGGTGCACCCTCCCCTAGAAAAAATCCTGGATCCTCCTCAGTAATGTCTCCAAAAACAAGGCTCGGAGATATATAAATTATCATGAGCCTTTTAACAATTTTAACCACCAAAGGATACAAAAATGTTTATGACAATTTAAGAAAGAAACGCTTAGAGCTATTTTCAAGTGTGATTATTCACGGTGGGGGTCCGGTGTGTAATAAAAGAGGCAAATTTTAAAAATATTCATTCATTTGCATAATAAACGTCATTTTCATTGACAAGTGAATGCACGTATACGTCGTACAAAATATCAAGAAACTGTGCAATATTTAGCAAAGAAAATCCAACCTACAATTATAAATGAAATCGTTTTCAAAGTTATGCTACCACTTAGCTTTAGTATAAACCAATACAAAGCTCACAAGAAACCCGACAAAAGAGTCCTTGGGATAATTTTGATTTTCACAGCATTTTGGATCGTCTTATCTCTGAGCTTCTCTCATGTCGACGCAGGATTCACTAAAGGTAAGCCCTACGAGGACTGCTGTTCGAATATTTTTTACTACTAAGTGTAGATTAAAGCTAAAACTAGAGTTTTAGTTGGAGTTCTGACCAAAGTTCTCAAGGTTTGGAGCGAAAAATTGGATATTTAGCGAAGTGGATTGATATATCCTGTGTTTACAAACTTCACCCCATGAACAATTACGTCTTTTTTGTCATGTTTACGGGATAAAGATACCATATATCAGTCTTTTTTCAAATAGAAGATGTTATAGAGTTACTGCTAAAGTGATTTCGAGGTCTAAATGGCCTTATTTTTCTTGAAAAATTATTAAAGCGTTTTATTTTATCTTAACATGGATTCAGTTTTACCATGCACGTGGTCATTGTGTCTGCCTGCATTTTTTATTAAAGCGTTAAGTGCAAACCTTAAAATTCACACATCTAAAGTAAATTTGCTATTTAGTAGTTACTAATCCTTTTCCTTTCTAAAAGTCTTGGTTTATCACTTATCACATCGTTTTGTTGAGAGATGGTTCAGAGGCTTTATAACAGCAAAGAACGATACCACGTTGTTATATTACATAAACTGTTGTTCATAAAACAAGCATGCAGTAAGTTGAAAAGGCGAATTCTCCTAGAGTAAAATTGATCGTTAAAAAAAAGATAAAACTTCTAGAATCAAGCAGTCCTTCAAGATACGCTCTTATAATTTGTTCTTATTTTTTTTAAATACATTTGTATATTGCTTATCATAATTGTATTTGACTACCACGAGTACAAAACCTTCACTTTTGCTTCTTTTGTAGCGCCTCATTTGTTGCTGATTCAATCAAGGTTTTAATTGGTTTCATTTGTTATTCCAAGGTCGAATATGCAAACCCAACCAGTTCCGATGCAAAGACGGCTCAAAATGTATTTTTCATTCCTGGAGATGTGATAGAGAAGAAGATTGCAAGGATGGAAGCGATGAGATGCTCTGTGGTAAAAATAAATAAAAAAACGTTTATTTACTTTTGTACGCATGCATTCAGTGTCATTGTAAGCTTATGTTTTTATGATTGATTATAAACTGCTAATCTGCATGACTTAATGTTTATCCTTATGCATATCAGAGTAGTCACACAAGTCACACACTTCTGTAACAAACTCAAACTCCTCTATATATGTTTGCCAACTTCGTTGGCAATAAGGTACAAGGATGGCCCAGTTGCCTTCTATGCAAGAGGTCCCAATTAAATTCCCAGTGACCTCACACCCTTGTTTCAACTTCTTTCCATTCAATGTAGTGTTAATCAGCTTTCTGTAAAACATAGCAATAATATGATGGAGAGAGGGGGTAAAGGGTGCACCTTAGCATTGACGCTTTACATGAGGTCCTAGCTCAGGAGCTCCCTGCACTCTTGAAGCAAAATAAATTACCCTTACATTAACCTTTTACAAACCTCTAGTTTGTTGATTGTTTATTTTGAATGAAGGACTACATATCCATAAATTTCATTTCAATTCCATCGCCCCCCAAAAAAATGATAGGATTATTTGATCCTAATGTCTACTTGAG
The DNA here is from genome assembly GCA_011800005.2 of Stichodactyla mertensii. Classification (NCBI taxonomy): domain Eukaryota; kingdom Metazoa; phylum Cnidaria; class Anthozoa; order Actiniaria; family Stichodactylidae; genus Stichodactyla; species Stichodactyla mertensii. Next base: position 10,959 of record JAAAQI020135472.1, read on the forward strand.
AACAGCTATGAAAAATTAATTGCAATAACTTATTGCAAGTTGTATGAAAAATTATTAAATTACTGAGATAAAATCTAAGTTTTGCTCCAATAATTACTTTGTTCAAAACAAATGATTAATAATATATGTTCATTTTTCTTGCATCACACAACACTGTTACATACTGTATGTCAGAATCTTGTCTTGCATGTATCAGGGATTATACAGTATATTGAATCTTTGTTAAAGAAGCCAATATTGATAGACACTTAGTACACAAAGGTTAATTAATAAGTCAGATAATATATGTTATTGCTAGTTCTGGTGGTTAAACATGCGTGATATCTCAGCATGGGGTGTACACTTATATATATCATAGCCACAGGCCAAATATCACTTGAGGACTACTGAAGTCCAGCATTTACTCAAGAATTGCATAATTTCTTCATCAACATTTTATGAGTCTTCTAATTATATTACCAATCAGAAGTCGTTGGCTTAAAGTTAAGAACTAGCAAATATTATTAAATTAAAATCTCATTAACCTGCTTATCTGACTTTGTCTTATTATGGTGTCATTTAGGAATTAATTACTAGGAGTTTAACATCTTTTAAGGGATTATAGATGTCATTTTGAAATAAGCTGATTATTATATTATAAAATCTAAATATATAAGCTATGAGTTCTGAAGTTTGTTTGGAAGTTCTGTAAATCTGAAGCCATAATTTGGAAGTTCAAAATGAACTGAGTTAATTGAATTTCAAATCTACTTCCCTTATAAGTTTGATAATTCATTAGAATATTCAGTCTTTTTTTGCAAATTGTACTTGTTTTTTTCTCCTTGAAGCCATCCTTAGGGTGAAAAACACTACCCTTCTTTGGTGGAGGAGTTCAGTCAGTGTAAACCTTGAAGTTGATTTTAAGTAATTATCTAACTGGCCTGGGAAGTAAGTCCAAGTTCATTCTGAACTTCCTAAGTATGACTTGAACTTATGAATTCCTGAACAAACTTCGGAATCTACTTGTCAAAAGTCATGTGAAACGACACTTAACACATGACATACAGCACACATACTGGTGTAGATTCTTTGTATAAAATGTAGAATTTAATTTTCTACATTGCATTAATATAATCTTAATGTTTAGGCAATGTGACGACTTGTTCTGCCAATGAGTTTCTTTGCAACAACCAGTGTGTACCTTTAGAATGGAAATGTGATGGATATAAGGACTGTAAACCTGATGGATTTGATGAAAAAGGATGTGGTAAGCTGGAATAACTTTACCCCTACACTTTTGAATAGCAAATAATTAGTAGAATAAGCCAGCAGCCTTGCATTTCACAAGCTGTTTGAATAAACTGGCCAACTAGATACTTTCAAATTGAAAGAATTAAGCATGTGAAAGACCCAGGGAGTTTCCAGCCTCCAGAGCTATGCAGGTTTTACTCAGTCATTCTCCATTTAAAATCAAGCAATGCAAAAGTTACTTCATGATGCCCCAGTTATGTAGTAGCCATGATTAACTGATGTTGTCACCAAACCTGTCTTTCAGCACCAGTTACTTGTGCAAGCACCTACTTTAAGTGCAACAGCAGCTCAAGGTGTATTCCAACAATATGGCTCTGTGATGGACAAAGAGAATGCGAGGATGGAAGTGATGAAATAAACTGTGGTATGGGATGGATGCATTAAAAAATCGTTAATTCTGTAGAAACATTGATCTGAAATATATCCTTTCTCATCAATTAGAAATGATTATAACATCTTCATGTATCTAGTACCTAGAATTACACCTTTTGCTGTTCATTAACCGTGAAGGAACTTTCATTCAAGCGAAAGAGCATTGTCTTTAACGTGAACGAACATTCAATAACATTAAGGGAGTCTCAAGAGCGTGAAGGAACAATCATTAAGAA
>JAAAQI020135483.1:0-12856 GCA_011800005.2 Stichodactyla mertensii
TACTCTTACGAACAGCTCAACAGGTTCTTTAATGTCCCCCATTTACAGGTTAAGGAAGGGATGGGAGACAGGGCCTAACTACATTAAATACTCATTTATACTACTCCTGTGCATGCAAAATATCTTTGCAATCAGAGAGCTTAAGCACCAGGCGTTTTTGTCAACACGGACGTCAGAATACCAAGGAAGAATGGTTCGAGAACACCGTTTTTGGTGGTTTAAGCCGACGCGTGCGCGCAGCACGGACGTGTGACGCCTCTTAGTTCTGTTTGTTTACAATTTAAAAAAGAGATTTTTTTGCTATTTTGACGATCTAAAATAAAAAGTTATCAAGTTTAAAACAATATTCTTTGTGAAAAACTATACACAATCGAAAAATTTGGAATACAGACAAGAAAAGGAAAGGAAACGGCGACTAAAGCCTGGTTCTCACTAGCGACGCAAGCATAAGCGCAAGCAACATACGCAGACTAAGCAGGGTACTGCTCATTTGCGGTGCTTGTCGACATGTCGTGCTTGTCTTTTTTCACACCTAGGTGATAAATGCAGTACTGAGTCTGCGTATGTGACACTAGAGAAAAACGTTTGCGCATGCGTGCATTTTAGCACGTTTCCAAGAATTCAAGAGAGTTTCTGTGTGAAATGAAATGTTCGTTTTCTCCAAGTATACAAAAAATTTCGCTGGTATACTTTTGTGGGACCAAGATATCATATAAAAAACATATGTAAGAATTGGCTTTAAGTTTTAAGAACTGACCTTAAGTTTTGGTATTTTGTGAAGTCCAGTTGTAAGACAAGTGTGAAAGTAAAATTTGCATATTTTTACAATAGTGCAAAGACGTTTTTAGCTAATTTGCATACAGATTACGAGCATGCGCAAACGTTTTTCTCTGGTGTCTGTGTATGTTGCTTGCGCTTATGCTTGCGTCGTTAGTGAGAACCAGGCTTTACCTCTTTCACGTTTTACACTTTCAACACGGACGGGAAAGCTACAGTTTTCAGGTCAGTGACCTGATGTTACGGACGTCATGATGTCAGGAATCCTGTAAATTCACTTCCGTTTGCCGTCCGTGACTCAAAAACGCCTGGTGCTTAAGCTCTCTAATATCTGTATGACAAATTTGACTGTAAACCCCTTTTTCAAATAAAACAAATTTTTCGCAAGTGTGTCGTGACATGAAAAACCTCAGTAGAGAGCTTAAGCACCAGGCGTTCTTAAGTCAGGCGTCGGCTTAAACCGCCAAAAACGGCGTTCTCGATCCATTCTTCCTCGGTATTCTGACGTCCGTGTTGACAAAAACGCCTGGTGCTTAAGCTCTCTATTAGTAACACTGCGAAATTTAGTGGAGATTTCATGTTAACTATCGAAGATATAATTTTTCAAATATTTACCTGCCAGCATTCATATCTTTGTAAAAATTTAAAGGTTAAAAAATTCACCTCTTCTCTGGATTCTGAGTAACCTTCACGAAACCTCACAATTTTACGACATTCGACACCGTCACGTCACCAAAAAAACCTCAATATAACGTGCGCAAACTTTGATAAACTACGCATGCGTTAAACCAATCATCCAATCACAGCTAAGCTAGAATGAACACTCACTTCAATAGTTCCAGATCCTGGTAATACAAGTGCGACATGTTCTTTATTTTCGTACACATCTCTTTTGAATGGATTTCTATACTTTAGGTTTTTACAGTTATTTATAATTCTATTCTACAAAAAGAATAACCTATTATTAACAATTCTTTATCATTTATCTACAAAAATCTTTTGTACATGAACTGCAAAGCCAAACACTTTGACTATAAAATATTCCTTCAAAGAATAATTATTTAATTCCAAATACTTTTCTTCCAATACGTCTTTCTCACGTGGCAGCCATGTTGACTGAACGTTTTTGCCTTGCGAGCGTCGTATTCAAGCACTTGAAAACGAGTTTAGGCGGGCATAAACAAAGGTTTTTATTCTCATGGAAATAAATAAGGCTGCCGCGTGAGAAAGGTTTATTTTACCAAAAAAAGAAATAAAAACCCATCTTGTCGGATAGCAGAGCCTGCGATCCTTGTGATCTCCGTTAAGAAAAAGAGCATGCGACTTAGTCTTGTGGCAGCAATTGTTCTTCGCCCCAAAACAAGTTTACCATACCGTAATCGCCTTATCACATTTCACCGCTAACTGCTTTAACGTACCTTTATTATTTCCGATAATATTCTCAGTATAGATTCTATACGAGGTGAGCTTTTTAACAACACCAACAAATTGTATAGTTTGAGTGATGCGTCTTGAAGTTATAAAAGGTTTTTCCATTCCATATGCTAATGAGTGTGGCGTCAAGGGAGTCATCGTTTAATATATAAAACTTAACTGATACGGATAAATTGAATTTTAAAAGCATCTCTATTTTTCCCATGGCTCTTATAAAAATTATTGCTAATTAGTTTTCATATAGTAGTCAGTGTTTCCGATTACGAGGAACAACAAATAAAGATAAAAAACTCCCTTGACGTCGCAGTTATTAGCAAATGGAATGGAAGAACCTTAATAACTTCAAGAAGCATCACTCAAAGTATATAATTTGTTGGGGTCATTGAACAGCTGACCCCATGTAGAATCAATACTGAGAATATTGTCGGAAGGTTTATAGACACTTAAAAGGAAGATAGAGAATTGCGCTAGACGACTAATTCTGCGCGGAGATCATAGGACGCAAGCTTCGGGACTTTCGCGCATGTACAGGAGGAATTACAAAACAATTAAAGAATGTTTATACCATCGATTTTATCGACCACTATTTTTAGTCTCGTTTTTAAAAAAGAAAAATAGATTCTCCATTTCCCCCTCGAGCCTCTCTTTCTGCGTTCTTCAAGTGTTCGCCTTGCCTCCCAGTGTTACAAGTACTTACCCTCCCCTCCTCCACCTCCCCCCCTCTAATTATGGTAATTGATCTCTTAATTAACTATTCCCAAAATCTAGTAATCTCTTTTCAAAACCCAGACGAAGAATACGCCGTTTGCATGATGGTGTCATTTTACAGAAGCCACCTAAAGCATTCTGGTCTTGGTAGTAAATTACGCCATCATGCAAATGGCCTATTGTACTTAACTGAACGAATTCATCTCGCAAGGAATTGTGGGTAAGAGCCTTGATATTGATCTCTTTCTATATATTAACTGGTCAAACAAAGCATTCAATCGAGGCTGCAAGGTAGTTTCAAAGGATTATTCAAATTTATACCTTACCGCCTCGCTTTCATGAATGCTCTGTATTGGACCAGTCAACCGATATATGTTAAGCGGTCAATTTTTGTTACTTAGTAAAGGCCCCAAGATTCCATGCGAGTCGATTTCGTTATGCCTCTAAACGTCAGAAATACGAACTCAAATAAACGGTATCTACATTACATCCTTCAGTAAGGCTTGGCAAACTCGGAATAGATTCTATAGGGGTGCGTCAGTGTCCTCAGGTTTATCGAAAACTAGTTTATTCTAAACTATATTTACTGCGATTTTCATAATTACGTGGACAACAAAGTTCAAATATCAACGTGCAAAACGGCGTTTTTGCTGCCGTCAGTCAAGAATTTAAAAGGCACCGACTGATTATCATTGATTGACGGCAGCAAAAACACCGTTTTGGACGTTGATATTTGAACTTCGTTGTCCGCGTAATTATGAAAATCGCTGTAAATGCTCATTTATACTACTCTTCCGCATGCGACTTTTTTACTCCGAGACCGGAAAGAACTGGGGCATGGGCTTCCTATGGCAAACTATGACGTCATATAAAACATTTTATGTTTAAAGCTAAGGATCATGGTCGTGCGAGAGGGACAATACAGCAACAACACAAAGAAAATCGATATTAATTGCGTTTTGTAGACCGTAGAAAAGCAGGAACAGCCACCAAATACAGTAAATATTGTGTATTAAACATCAGCACATCTTATATTTGGAAACCAGACAATTTGAGAGTAAACTTTTCTTAGCAGAGCGGAATTTCGTTCAAATGTCCATTGTCGTGGACGATTCTGTCCCCCTCATAAACAAGCCGTGACGTCATAAAGAAATTAGAATTCAGTAGGAGAAAAATCTTGCTTCCAGTATTCTCTCTACCCTCTGTTGCCACAGGAAACCCATCCCACTGTATTCTACGGGCACCTTATGTTCTGATTTTCACTCGCTTTCGACAAGTTTCGTGAGGACATGAAACAAAACATTCTATACAGAAAAAGTAAATGATTTACCCAGAACTTGAATCCGAGCTCTGTTCTACGGGTTTTGGAGCAATGTGTTGAAACTGACTGGCATCGTAGCCAGTCGTCGACGTCGGCTCATGCGTTGCTTTGTGCTTGGCGAGCAGCGCGGCTGAGCTGTAGGTCTTACCGCACATATCACACGTCGAGGGTTTTTCTGTTTCTGTTAAGGTGGCAGTGGTGGTCGTGGTGGTTTTGGGTGAGTTTTTGTGGTAGGTTTCTCTGTGCATTTTCAGGCAAATTGGAGTTGAGAACTGTGTGCCGCAGTCTGCGCATTCCATGGTTTTCTGGGGTCGTGGGTGATGACTGGTAGAATGACGGCGAAGATCAGCTGGATGAGAAGAAAGATTGAAACGTATACACTTATTTCAAAACAGGTTGTCCAAGCCAAAGGAGATAGGCAATAGTCCAGTTTCACATTCCATAAAACTGCTTTTTTCAATGACCACAGTCTCTTTTGTACAGGGTTCCAGCTGAGCGGGAAAAAATTCTCTAACCAATCACAGTCCGTTGGGATTTTTCATAGCCGGCCCTATAGCGTGATTTTCAACCCGAAAACAATTGGAAATTTAATCCCATGTATTTTGAGGCCTAGAAAAGTTCAAAAGTATTAGACAGAGTGAAATTTTATCTTTGTGTTATCCAAAAACCACGCGAGAAATGATTTTTAAAGCAAAGAGTGAGGGCCGGAGATTTTGTCCAACAATGCTTTGCGCAGCTAGTTGTTCGCTCAGCTGGTTAGCCTCGTTTATAAGTAAGTTATTCATAAATACAAGTGAAAGTCCGTGGAATTTAAAAGTGTTTGTATTGTTCAAGTTGTACATTCTTCGCATTGCCGTTGGTATTTATGAATCCGTGGTCAAGGATTACAGCGGTAATTGTGGAACGTGAAACAGGGCCCGGTTGTTCAAAGCCTGATTAGTTCTAATCCTGGGTTAACTCTATAGGTTTTATTAAGAGTTAATGTACAAAGCGACTCCATTAATGCAAAACTTTTTACTTAATTTTTATTGTTTCTTATTGTATTTTATTCTTATTTTCGTACATATTTTCTATTATACATTAGTTCCTATTGTTTACTTTTCTAATATATACTTGTTTAATTCTTATTCATTTTGACTTGAGAGTGACGTTATGTAAACGTCGAAACGTCGTCTAAAAATTTTTAAAAATGTTCTTAAATCAAAATTTTTTATCGCTCAACTTTTTAGTCAAATGTTACAATAACAAATGTCTTTACTTATACTTGTAGGAAAATTGTCCAAAATTTAATTTAGCTAAACCCTGGTTAATTTTTTTTCTTGCTATTCCGATGGGAAGTATTATATTTTTGCGAATCTTTAAAGGAGTCCGTACGTACGCTCTGTGCGTTTCTCTGTAGTTTGTGATCAAAATATCCGTAACTTTCATACTCAGTTTTGAAAAGTAACGAAAAAATACATTCTAATCACAAGTAGTGTATTTTGAGCCTGTCAGCCGACCTTTGGGCTTCATAGAAATAAAATAAATGAACAGGTTATTTTACAAGGAAATAAATGAACAGGTTATTTTACAAGGAAATGCATGGAGCGATGTTTAGTGTTGAGTAAAATCGGTTCATGTACAGACTTGGGTCTACAGAGATATGGGTAACTACCCCAGTCCGCTTCCCTCACATCGCGCTTGCAATAAAAGGACGGCATTCCCAAAGTAAGAAGTGCTGCACACGAGACATTGCGCATCACGGAAAAAACCGCCAACTAACCCTGGAAAGAGTCGTCAGTGTTACTTTTCACGAAGACATTTGGTAGATTTACACTGGGTTTTACAGATATAGCTATTTCAATTAACGCTGTCGCTGAAAAAAGCCTAAAGGCTAAAGGCTTTCAACTATCATTTGTTTACTAACAAATTTCGCTGTAGGCTATCTAAGAAATTAAGGAATATCTGTCCAAGTTTTAGAATTGGCAAGCATACAGTGAGTTTCTTATTGTCATGATGTCACGGTGAAAAAAAATAATTCATGATTCCGCTTTCAAAGCTTTAGGCTTTTTTCAGCGACAACGTTAATTGAATTAGCTATATATTTGGGATGCGCATCAGCTAATTTCACGCCCACGTACTCGGTAAAGGATATCTTACCAGATTTTGTGAAACTCATGGAACAAACTTCGCATTCGAACGACTTGTCTTTGCCTTCGTGAACGGCCATATTATGTCGTCGCAAATCACCTGACCCAAAAAGTTCGCGAATTAGATTTTTTTCTTCAATATTTTTAACAGCAGCAACTGTGATGGTTCTTTCCCATGTGCTTCCAAATTTATCGCTGGGTTTCTTTGCTATAGACACTTTTAGCTTAATGTTTTCCCATTTCACACCACGTGTCAATCCCTTGAAAATACGATTCGTTTGAGGCTCTTCCATATTAACGTATCTTCTCTAGCGCTACCGAGAAACAAAGAAGCAATACCCAAGGGAATGACACATGGTCTGAAATGGGAAAACATTACTCTCAAGCTATATAAAAAGGTCTATTTAAGTTATTATTTGTAAATTTCAACAGGAAAGCTTTGATTGTTTGGTCGCGTGCTCGCGCAGAATGAGCACACTGTAGAGTATACCGTCGAACCAAAATCAGGACTCTTCTAGAGGTAGGGGAAGCGAGTACGTGGTATGTAACATCACAATCTCCTGTCTCAAGCCTCCCTCCCCTGCCCCTTCACAAGTGAAAAATACTTCGACATTACCTGATCTGTTGAATGACTTTGGACACTGTTCACAGGAGTAGGGTCTTCGCTCGGAATGCGTCACGATGTGCCTACCCAGTTTACTTGAGGTAGCAAAGGTTTTTGGGCACTGAGGACATTTGTGGGGTTTCTCTCCCGTGTGGATGTAGGTGTGTGTCTTGAGTGATATGGTGGTTGCAAAACTTTTGTCGCAGTGTTTGCAGTTGTAAGGACGTTCACCTAGAATGGATATGAACATCAGTCATTATCTAATCACGATTATCATCTTCACTACCATCATCCATCATCATCATCATGGTCATCATCATGGTCATCATGAGTAATCTAGGACGGCTACCGGAGGTTCGTTTTTAAAATGAACATGCGCTGCATTGTCATCAGCATCATCATTCATCATCATCATCTATCGTCGTTGTTCTCCACTTGATCAATATCACTATTATCATCAAAATGCTCGGCATCATCACCATTATCATCACTATCATTATGATAATCAACGTCTTCACTATGACCATCTTTATTGCCGTCATCTAATACTGTTATCCTCTCCCGAGAAACATTTTGTTTTTCTGACCCCCAACTAGTTTGCTTTCTTTTTCAAAACACCAATATCAGAATCATTCAAAAACATCAAAATCTTCTACCGCACCTGAATGTATCCGACTGTGGCGCCTAAGGTCATTTGAGCTGTAGAACGCCTTGGGACATATAGGACACTTGTGGGGACGCTCTCCTGTATGGGTGTACACATGCTGTTGAAGACCGAATGGGTGTCTGAAGGCCTTGTCACACATCGAACACTTCCACTTACGACAGCTCATGTCTGGACACACCCTCTTGATGTGACGGGCAAGGTAGCTTAACGACGTGAAGATCTTGTTACATTTGCCACACGTGTAGCCCTCTGCGATGCGATTATAATCACAATCACAACAAACAAATAACATTATCATACTGCTGACACAATGCACATACATCATGTTACACTTTGCAATTTTTTCAGCAACTTGTCTCGCAATGCTTGAAAATGTAGCGTTGCAGATTGCCGAGTTAAAGTGTTACACTGCAACGCGATCTCAGCCACTAGCAACGATTTTTTCACCGAGGTAATTTTGGAGATCTCGTAACAGCGCCATATTTGATAATAATAAAAATGTACACAAGCGCTCTTGAAATATAGGGCTTAAAATTGCGAGACAAGTTTCTGGAGGGGTGACACACTGCGCAACGGCGTTGCAAGTTGCTGCAATCTGTTGCCAAAAGTAGAACTGAGTTCTACTTCGTGCAACGCTGCCATCAAAAAACATTGCCAGACAACCCCTGTTATGACACTGTGCAGTTCTCCAGCAACTTATCTCGCAAAAAGGTGTTGAGAAAATGGTACAGTGTAATGGGACTTTAAGGGATGCGCGTACACAAGGAAAATACAGTTGATGCATGAGAAATTCTATGGTATCCTACTCTTAAACTCTCTATAACTATTTTTTGTCATACAATAGAAAATACCTAATTATAATATTGGTATCATTAAAATATGCCACGTTCGATATCTTCAAATTCAGACTTGATTGCGAGGCTTCATTAGCATGGTACTTCATGTATGTACAAACAAGTGGATCACCAAATAAATTTATATGGCAGGGATAAGATAATGTACATATACAACGTTCCTACCTTTCGGCAATAAGAAGAAAATTTGGTAGAAATGCTAGTCAGTTCACTACTGAACAACGTTATAATCGAATCTACAGCGCTATATCTACTGATCCTTTTGAGTTTTAATGCAATTTTGGACATTTTATTCCTGAGAGCCTTGGTATCATGCTTGAATTTTAATATCTCAAACGTGGCCTATTTATTTATTATTTATTATTTATTTAAGGGACGTAAAACAAGGAAAAAGAGTGGAATAGCAAAGAATTTGATTCTACAGCTTTACTGCATTTTGACTGTCTTATTGTCTATGTTATGGATAAAAGAATGCTAATAGCGAAGAGAATGTTCAGTGAAAAAAGAGACGTACTGTCATTATCCTCATAGAAGGGGAACCTTTTTCCTCTTTCTTTCTTTCTTTCTTTTTTTTTTTCTTTTGGCTTCGCTAGTTCTTGATCGATATATACCAAGAAAAAACAAAAATACAAACGACACAACGACAACAAAAATTTCTAAAGAGGCTGTACGATTCGAACCTTCAAAGCGAGAAGATTTCTCGCGGCATGGCAAGGTGCGACACTAAAATGGCTTTCCTAGTTTTCTTTTCCTTTCTTTTCTTTATTCAAACTCCACATCATTGATTTAACTTACCTCTTCCGATTCTATTGTACTGAGGGTCAACATCCACGTCCCCAACCCTAAACACCCCTTTACTAGTAAACACAACATCCTCTTCATGATCTTCTTTTGCAGCTTCAGCCGAGTTGGACTTCAAGATATCCCCACCTTCAGGAACGCCGATACTAAGAAGAGCCGTAGCAGCCTGTTCTAGGTTGAATTCGCTATTCTTTGATGTTTTATCGGGGTTATCTTTTGAACTTGCTGAGCTTGTTGTTGTTGTTGTTTCAGACGATTTTGGCGGGGAAGGTAAAATGGTTTTGAGTTTTGTTGACAGCTGAGGACTTGCTGAGGAGCTTGTTGTTCTCTTAAGTTCCGCCGTCTTTGTCCTCTCATGTACTAACTTTTTCACCGCTTGTTTTGCTGTGACTGTAGTCGGTGACACGCAATCCCCACCTGAACTTTCCGGAACGCTTGTGCTGGGAAGATTAACAGCTGAAGTGTTTATCTGGAGAGACGTTCCAGGCAGGCCTACAGAAACTACACTTGTTTTAGGGATTGAAGCTGACGAAACGTGAGTGACCGACCCTTGTCCTAGCACTGCAGGAGTCGTAGACTGCACAGGGAGGATCCCAGTCGAAACAAGAGATGTCTGCTGTTGAACAAACGCTAAACCTGACTGAGGAGCAATAGCTTGTTGCCTTTTACTGCCATCTTCTGTGCTCCTTGGCTGCGTCCGAGGTAGAATAGGTCGACCCCCCAAGGCTAGCAGATTAGGAGCAGGAACAGAACCTGTAGCTGGATTGATTCTTGTGCCAATATTCATACCATCTGTGTTTGATCCAGGTCTAGGAGCCACAGGTGGATAAGCCCCTTGTTCCTTGTTGGGGTTGACATTGACTCCTTGGTTCCCAGAAGTGGCCATTAGATTTCTTGGAACACCGCCAAGGTTCTGTGGGCTGCCCAGGAAGACAACTGGAGATTTCAAGCTCCATACAATTGGAGGAACATTAGATCCAACATTACCTAAGCTACCCACGTTACCAACATTGCCCACAACTTCCTCCATCCCTTTCAATGGCTGCTGTGGAAGAATCTGTTTTTGGTTAGGTGGTCCTTTACTTCCAGGTGCTTCTAGAGGTGCCCCCGTGGTTTTCATTGGCGTAAGAACCTGGAGTTTATTGGTGCTAACCGGGTCCGTGGGAGGCAGTGTCTGCTGCAATTGGGGCTGTATGAGGGTCTGAGTTGGTAGCATTACAGATGATGTATGAACATTAGGGTTAGAAACACCTGCATTAAGCAATGGAGACTGCACACCCCCCTGCATTGATGAGGGCCTGAGATGGGCTGCAATCTGACTGAAACTTGGTAGTGTTCCATGAGAAGCCACCATCGGCATCATACTTGCAAAGGATGTATTTATACCAGCTGGGTGTCCTTGAGGGAACTGCTGGGGTAGGCTAATAGGTAAATACCCCTGTCCTTGTGCCAGATTTTGAGACACAGAAGTAGTAACATGAGTTTGGAATATTTGGGGAGAAGGTACAGATGACGTCTGGATCTGCATTAGAGCTTGTACTGCTTGGGTTGAACTAAAATTGCTGGTCAGCAATGGTAGGGGATTTGCTTTATGGATTTCTCCATAGCTCTGCTCCAAACTTGTCTTTGGAGCAACTTTTTCATTGGCAGTAGGATTTTTAGTATTGTTTTCAACTCTATTCTCCTCTCTAGACAACGGCGACTTACTTCTAAAGCTAACCAGAGCTTCAGCTGCTTGAGATACTATTTCTTCCGTATCTGATATAGCTTTTTTCTCCTGTCCTGAGATGTTGCTAGGTTCATTACCACCTTGTTCAGAAGACCTCAAGGCCAAAAGCAAGTCAGCAGCGGAAATCTTCATCAACACATCTCCTGCTTCATTAATAGAAAGTCTTTTGTTTCCTGAGCAGGATTTCAGTTCCTCATACAGGTGATCAAAGACCATGCTCTTAACTTGAGTTATCTGTGAAACTTTACTGGAGAATACAATCTTCTTAACTCTACTCTTTTTCTGTTTTATCATTCCTTCAGATAGGCTTTCAAAAGCCATTGCATTTTTGGATATTTGATTGTCAGATGATAAATTTTTCCTTTTTCCTTTAAAAACTTTTTTATTGTCTATTTGACTCTCCTTTTCAGTTCTTTTATTCACATTTTCCAGAGCACTTGAATCCTGGTCATCTTTTTCCTGTGACTTGCTCTTTTTACTTTTGATGTCAGAGGTTTTCTTCTTGTTAGATTCCTTTACATTTTCCTTGAAGTTCTTGTCTTTCCTTTTTCCTGATATTTCTGAGTCCATATTCTGTTTCCTCTTGCCCCGAGAATTTTTTAAAGTTGATAAGCTAATATCCTCATCACTTTCATCATCCACAGCTGATTTTTGCAATGGGATGTTGCTTTTCCCATTTCCTCTCATTTCTCTCTTCCCACTGATTTTGTTATTATTATTTTTAGAGATTTTGTTTTTGCCATTTTCACTTTCATCCCGGCCTTTTAATTTTCTTGTTTCCTTTCTTGAGTTAGAAGCCTTTTTAGAATCTTTGCTTGTCTGACTTTCATTTACTGGAGAAGAATTACAACTGCTTCTTAATTGTGCCTTCTTTACACTTGATTTTTCACCTTTTTCAGATATCTCACTGTCACTTTTCCAATCATCTTCCTTCTTTTTCACAATTCTTCTCCTAAAAAGAATGCAAATTTGTTATCAAATTTTCAACCAAAAAGTGTTTTACTAATAAAACTAATTGACTACTGGATGGATTATTATTTTTGGACCATTTGGCATCTTGGGGGGGGGGTGTACTCCCATGTAAAAAGGGTGGGGATGATCATTGAAGAAAATAAATTTAACCCTTAAAAGATTGGGTGTGGTCCTGGTTTAATTTTAGCCCTAAAAGATACCACTTTGAAACACAAGTTGAATCATTTACATGAAGTGTCAGTAATTATATTGTTCACATTTACAGGCCAAGGATAATATACACTGTATAGACACATTAAGAGTTTCAAACCATGCATGCTCACATGATAAAAAAGTGAGATCAAATGTTGTAAAATAAGCTGTATTCCAATATATTCGATTTGGATTTAGTTTGATGGTGTGTGAACTTGGATATTTGATGAAAATCATGCTTGATAAGATAAAGGCAAATCAAAATACAGCAATTTTTACAACCCTGGTCTCACTTTTTCGCCCCTTGAGCATGCACTTAGAGCAGTAGTGTGGAACTCTTGAGACATGTATAGTTATAATAATAACTGATATCTGGTTTGGGGCCTAAAAGATGCTGCATGTGCTAAAAACCAACAGCTTTTCCTTTGTCACCTCTAAAAGAGGGAGTGACTTATGATTTTAACCCCTAAAAGATGTAATAGATCAAAAACGAGTGTGAGTGTTTCATCAGGGGTTCCAAACACCGAGAAACTGATGAAAGCACGAGGCCGCAGGCCAAGTGCTTTTATTGTTTCGAGGTGTTTGGAATCCCTGATGAAACATGAAGCACGAGTTTTTGAACTGGCTTCTCAAATTCATTAGGAGTTAATTGTGTTGCTCAAATGCAC
>JAAAQI020135505.1:0-12854 GCA_011800005.2 Stichodactyla mertensii
CTGGCAACTGGCAACTGGCAACTGGCAGCCAAAAAAAGAGTGACCTGGATGAATTTAGTCATGTCACTTCAGAGCCACAGTACTTTTCTTAATATTTATGCTAATTATTTGCTTTAGCATGAAAACGAGGCCTAGTACGCATAAATTTGCTATTGTGTTGCTATTTTTACATTTAAAACGTTTCATTGCAAAAGTGATCCACGAAAGAAAATGAGAATTACAGAATAATGGGATAATTCAGAAGGAAATTCACTGGAAACGGACGTCACAGAGGTTAGTCTACGCATTTGATCAGGATAAAGGCTTAAAATCATAATGATTAGCTTCAAACAGCGACAAATTACGTTGCTTCCTTTTTGCAGAAAATTTGATAATTCAATTCGTTTTTAGAGTAATACAAGCAGTCTTTCTTTGGTTGGATATTACGGTATTGCTGTGATACTAGACGGGCTCCCTGTGGTAGTGGGCTTCGGGATAGCAGCGGGATTCATCAGGAGAAGAAAAGGATCACAATATATACATCGCACTTCACAATGTGGAAATTTAAAATGGCGTCAGGGAATAAAAAAAGTGAAGCTGAATCGAAAGCCAGAGAAAGTGCCCTAAACGATCTGGTATCAAATTACGGTTTTCCAAGGGAACAGGCAGACAAGATTTTAACCGAATGCAACAACAATGTTGAACATGCTCGAGAGAGATTGTGTAAAATGTACGGGAAGAGTCCAGGACTAAGTGACAGTCTTCCTCCCAATGAACCACCACCACCGTACAGCGAATGTGCTCCAAGTTCACCAACTTCCAACCCACCTCTTTATGTGAGCCAAGAGAAGGAAGCTTTGTTGAAGAACATCGAGGCAAAACTTCCTGTTCATACAGAAGAAAGGTGCTCGAGTTGCTTCGATCGAATACAACCAGATCCTGATGAGGGATTCTCAGGCAAAATGATTTGGCAAGGCGCTAAAGTAAGTAAAAACCTTAAAATCTCCGTAACTGAAGATTATTTAAATGTTATTGTAATATCCTAAGAAAAACAACTTGTATTGTTGAAATAATCACACACCACAAACAGCTGTGTAAAACGAATATCTTGAAAGATCATGGTGAAGATGTTAGGTTCATCTTGTCAGTAAGTTATTTTATTTAGCTTGGACCATTAATCTTTCCATTGAATCTGCTCGTTTTAGACTTAGTAATTTTGAATTATCGGCTTTCTAATAAAGAAGCTCCTAAAATAAGAAACATTCGAGATGTTTTTGAAAATTCGTAAAGGCTTTTTGTGAGATAAGCGTAAAACTACAACTTTGGTCACATTGTGTGTGAGTTTAAAAATAGATAATGACATAAGCGGTGCGTAGGAGAGGGGGTAAGAAGGCAGACTGCTATGGGAAATCCCCTTGTTATTACAAAATGCTCATTAACCTGTGTTCTTTTCTCAAAAGTTCAAGGAGGGCATTTATTGATGCATATTTTGCTCATGACATTAATTTGTAAATCTAAAAAATTTTCTGATTCTGAAGTGCAAACTACAGGCCACTATTGAAACCAGCTGGATCTAGTTGTTATGGTGACACTAAAAGACCTTGCCTCTCAGCAGAAACATAGTTTACCCAAT
This sequence comes from Stichodactyla mertensii, assembly GCA_011800005.2. Lineage (NCBI taxonomy): Eukaryota > Metazoa > Cnidaria > Anthozoa > Actiniaria > Stichodactylidae > Stichodactyla > Stichodactyla mertensii. Next base: position 1,613 of record JAAAQI020135505.1, read on the forward strand.
TGAGGGGCAGATCTAGGAATCAGAGAAAGGGGAGTCCAGACCAGAGGAAAAGGGGAGGCAGAAACCTGATTGAGCCAAGTTTGCAAGTACTACAATACAATAAAAAGGAAGGCTGCGGCCTGGCAGCCCCACCCTTTAATCTGCCCATGCAATCCCAGGGCACGAAGGTTTATCTTCAATCAAGCATCACATGATTCTAAAGCTTTTCACATGTTCTCCTATCATCTTGCCTCCTGATGTGATGCAACATAGAACATGGGAAAAGGACTTCTATAGAGCTTTCATAAAGTTATTATATATTATATGTATTTGTTATCCCACAGGCTTACCATTCTGAGTGCTACATGAAAAATAAGGGCCCAAAGTGTGAACATTGCTGCTTTGCACTCATAGCCCATCCATCAAAAGGCTTATCAGGTAAATGGGGAATCTTTGATAACAAGAAGTACCATGAAGAATGCTACCAACAATTTGCCGGGCCAAGATGTAGCAGCTGCTGTGATGTTATTGCACCTAATCAAGAGGAAGGGTTTACTGGTTGTTGGCTTGAAGATAATAATAAAATTTACCATGAAGAATGCTTTGCCAAGAAAAGCTTTGTTGAAACGAGAGCAAGGTTTTCATAATATGTAGCCCTAATTGTATTCTAAAATACACTCTCAGGCATTTTTTTAGTTGAGTTCATTGACCAAAATTCTGGTCAGTGAATTGTATCAGTATTTGTATGTAATTAGAGTGCACACCATATATCTATAAAACAAATCAAAAATAGTATTATTTAATTTACTTTATTTTGAAACAAATAGCAGACATCATTCAGGCAGAATGGTAAGAACAAAAGCAACATACCTCTAGCAATCTTTGTGTTTCTTTGTGTGGTTCATGCACATGTGAATTCTTACTTATTCAGTAACTAAATAGTTGATGACTAAATGCTAGTACCCTCTAAATAGTTTGTAATTGTTTCACAGATACACTCAATTGCAAAATCGATGTCCTGTTTAAAACATGGAAAATAGAAGCTGAGACTGAAATGGTACATGGAGAGTACATTAATTAGATGCCTATACTGTATGTTTTGATAGGTCATGATTTCAAATCTTCTGGTAAATGATATCTCCATGTACAAAATGGTCATTGTTTTAAGATGTATCTTCTCAACTACTGTAAAGGCAAAATATTTCCTGAAAAATTGAAGCGAAACAGCTGTCAAATGCGGGTCCTCTGAATATACTTTCAGCATGTTTTACATTTACAGTGCAAATGAATAAATCACATCATTTCCCAGAATACCTTTCTGTATCAGCTTCTTTTTTCTTTGTTTTGAACCCAACAATGATTTTGCAAATGAGTGTAAGTGACTAGCCTGCTAAACCGGCACAGGAGAACAGCAGTAAAGAAGGGAGTGTCCTTTGCACACCCCTTCCCCAACCCCTTGGGCCAGTACAGTATATATAATTAACATATCTTATTGCAAAGAGCTGAGTAAACAGAAAAGTAAGGAATAATTTGGAATGTTTTTTCAAAGTCTTTCAACTCATCCAAAACAATGTTCAGTGAATATTATGTAAAAGATTTACTCTGCTCCATGTTATGACTGTTTATCTCATACACACTGGGCTGGCACGGTACTGAAATCGGCAGTTTTAAGCATGAATTTTAATAATTTTTTACAGCAAAGTCCGATCAACTTCAAATTTCACATGTGAAGAGTGCTCACCAAAAGAGAAATTGTCTTCTTTTCAGTTTTACCAATGTTATGATTTTTGGCAGCAAAATGATGTCATCAATTTAGTGGGAAATTGAAAACGAGGGATATGCAAAATTTTAATAAGCGCATTTGAAAGAACTCATCGAGATATGTTCAAAACCAAAGAGGTAACAGAAAAAGTCGTATGTAATTGGAATATATGATTTTTTAAAGATTGGAATTTCCTGCTTGTTTACCTAAAAGCAATTTTCAAAAAATTATATCTTTAGATTGCAAACGGCTTTGTCAGTTATCTCTTCAGCGTGATAGAAAGTACAATGAAATTATTCCAGTTTGGACAATCATAAGTGCACTGTGTAGCTGATAAATGGCATAATCAGTCAAATAAACAAACCGCTAGCATCAGCTAATTAATATTTAGTATTTAGTAATTCACAATGAGTTTAGAAGTTTCCTGAGTCAGGAACATTACAAGTTCACTTCATGGCAGTTGAAGGACAGAAATGACACTCTTGCAATTATTTAATAAACAATTAGAAAATTTTGCCTGAGTGGTTACATAGCAACTAATAGGAATGGAGTAATGGAAACAAAAGAAAAGCAGTGTCTACTACTATCTATAAGACTACTAACTATTCTATTGGTCTAGTACCAATCATAATGTTGATGACATTTTAGGATCCTATTGAAATTGTTGAAAGAAGTCTACAATATTAGTCAATCATTTTTACTGCAGAACTAATATAGTAGACATAGCAGCAGCTGAATAATATCAGAAGCTTGTGTGATGGACCTTTTCCATGCACAGCCATATTTATTCCTACAAGAATGCCTGGCTTAACTTCTTGTGAAGTGCTTGAAAGTGAGGCTCAAGGGACAAAATCTTAGTTTCAGTCAACATGGCTGTGAAGTGAGAAAGGTGAATTGCTCAAAATCTGTTACCCAAGATATGGCATTATACTTCTTATTAACCTGTAGTCAACAGAATTTCATGTACTGTTTAATAAACAAACAGGAGTGTTTTATTGGGTAGCCAAGTGGTTTTAGACCCGAAACACAATTTGCTTGTTTATTGAACAGCTTAAAAAACATCTAGCCATATTTTCTCAGCTTCTGAATTTTTTTAAAATGAATCAAGTATGGCAGAGAAAATCCAAGTTAAAGTTTATGCAAATGAAGACAATATTTTATCAGATTTAAAACCTCCTCCATGGTCTATGATTTCTATTTTGTTTCCCTCATTAATTATTCATGAATTTGTTAACAGCGTATAATAGTAACTTGGGAACAGCATATAATAGTAACTTGCTCTCTTTCAGAGTCTAGTATTTGAGGTTCCCTTTTTATTTTGTTTATGTATATCATGTTTTATTTTTTAATTCATCAAAGTTATTATAACTATTATTAATCAAATTTCATATTAAGTTTTAAGCATGATGTTAAAGGTTAACAAGCCTTACTGTATATAATATGCAACATGTAGAATGGCCCACAAACATCATATTATTTTAGACAATAATAGCTAGTAAAGCAAACAAAATGCTAATCTTTTACCCTTTAATGAAAATAATCGCTTCAAAGCGCATAATTTTGTTCTTGATTCAGTGTGGGGCCATTTGTAGGTATAGAATACCAGTAATCAATTGTCCTGGGTTGTTCAAATGCTTGTAAGCTTTCAATCTTGGTGGAATATTTTGAGACAAATATTGTAGAAGTGCAACCTGTGGCATGTTAAAGCATCTACTTACATTGGTAGAACTTGTAGAATGTAGAATTTGTTTTTACATTATTGCTAACTGTAAAAGGTGAGTTTGTCAAAGTTAACCATGTGAGTTTGACATTAAAATCTGCCACTTGCAGAATAAATAAAATGTATTCTGGTTTGTGTGTATTTAGTCAATATTTTTTTCATTCTTTGATCTGAAAGTTCAGAATGACAATTCCTTCTGCACTGATAGAACTAAATGATTACATTGGAGGAATTATGCCATTTCTGATGTTGTTTCAGTCATAATTAGTGAAAAGAACACAGTATCAAATATACTTAGAGATTTATAAGAATCTGTATGCAAGAGATGAAATTCCTAGTTCTAGTTGTTGTGGGGTGTGTGGTATTATTTAGCAAAAAACTTTTACATATTGGATGATCACACTAGATCACACATTGGTGTGTGCAAGAACACACAATGCTATCATTTGTTAAATTTTGTTTACTACATTGTGTAAAGCAACAATAATACGAAAGCTTACATAGTAAATAGCAAAAATCATTATTTCCAGGAAAATATTAGTTATCTATTAAATTCATGGTTCCAACCCAAACAATAGCCAGCCAATCACTGTATCCCTATTTTTTCCTGTGGAATACATCTTGTACCACAAACACCATCATTTAAACTACCTGTTTTCACCAAGGTTTCTTGCATTACATGAATTTGATTCTCATATTTCTAGAGACTGTTAAAAATCCAAACAAAATGAACAAATCTGCAATCATAGTCTCTGGTGTGCAGTTTTCTAGCAGACTTTGTTTGGCTTGTGGGACATAGCAACAGTATCTATGGAGTTTCGGAATCATGAATTACTATTCAAGCTAGTTTATCATGCTAATCAGCTCTTGTCTTAATAATTTCTTAATGGGAATAATTATAATTTGATGGTATGCATGTTTCATCTTATTTTCTTTTTTTCTTATTTATATGCATACTTGTGGTAATGCTGTAGCTTGACTTCAGCTTACAGGGACCACAGAGCTAGGGGGATGGGGGCTATAGCCTCCATTAACTTTGCCACCATCTTGACTGCTCTTTTCGATGCATTTTTACCTTGTGTCTGCACTAAAACAATCAAAAATATCTGTATTTGGCATGCATAGACTGTGATATTGTGCTATTTCCCATAGCGTCTGCGTTTTGATCATTTTAGAGTGGAAGGGTGAAAATGCTGCAAAGTCTCAATGCATTTTTGGTGAGATAAAAATGGAGCCTTTGGAAAATGCATTAGTGTGGACAGGGTCTTAGCCATTACTCTATTCAAAAAGTTCCCTCCCCCCACTACCAAATCCAAATTATGCTCTATGGTTTCAGGTCTAGGAGAAAGTTCACTACTAAGTAGAAGCTTGCATGAATGTAAAATTTAGAAATCTAGCCAGTAATATATATATTGCAAAATATAATCTATCCACAGATTTATAATTTATAAACAAGTCTATTCTTGTCTCTGGAAAAAAAACAAAAAGGTCAGTCACTATTGCCAATGGCATGATGTTAATAGAAATAGATGAAACAGAGTCTTTATATAAATTAAAGAAAATAATAATTATAACTATAATTTTTATAAGAGAGTGGTTTTCATTAACCCATGAAACACACTTTAGTGTAATACACTTTAATACACTTAATTACACTTTAATTTTCATTAGATCTGCAACAGTAAACAAAAACTCTTGCATTCATTTTAATAACTAATAGACTAATTCTACAAGATGGACTTGCATTTTGTATAAAGTTGTCCTCTGTCTTTATTAAATATTTTGAGATATAAAGATATTATAATAGCTATCAGTTCCAGTTTCAATAACAACTGTGAGTCTGGAACTAAGACTACTACTACTCTTTATTACACTTTATTATATTCTAATTAGTACACTTTGTTTCACGGGTTAATGAAAACCACTCTAATAATAAAACCCTGAGAAATTTTTTTTGTTTCCTCTTGATGACGAACAGCCCTCTTATCCACTCTGAGATGCATGTATATTGATGATTAAAGAACTTTTAAATATCAAAATATTTACAACCTACAATTTCAACTAACACATTTCCTGGCCTGAGCAGCTCAAGACTACAAGAAACTCTGGTACACATCTTCATGAAAAAGGATAGCCGACCTCTCTACCAAATACCTGAAAAAAATGACAACTAATCCTTAAAGTATGCTCTGTGCCAGCAACAGGGCTAGCCAGCAATAGAAAAAGACTAATCAGATCAAACAAGTTGAAAACAATTACTACAAAGAAAGCAATGCTGGTTTCCATTATCATAATTATATATTAAGAGAAATGGGTATCGAGATTCCGCTGCATCCCCTTCACATTCGGTTGGAACTAACAATGGACAATCAAGTGGGACTTTAAAAGGTATTAATAGATAAATCCAAATGGTTTTTTACAAAAATACCCTATGAGGGTCTCAAGTAGCTGGGGGTGGGGGTGGGGGTGCATGAGGGGGAGGAGCGGGCTATTTACTCACTTTAGGAAGAAGTCTATGTGATCCAAAAGAGCTGTCAAATTTACTTCTGGCATGTCAGTTTTTCCCAGTAAACCTGGTAATTTTACTGAATTAAACAAACAAAACAAAATAAGATTAATCAATCAATTATTTCCAGATACAAAAGGTTTTCTACAATAAGAATTCCAACCTTTACTGGTAATTTTCAATTCATATGTCTTCATTAATTCACAATTAACATTTGAATCTTTCTTGGCTAGCCAATGAAAATGTGAATTCCATTTAAAGTTTTCCATGAAATATGTTTAACACCTTGAAAAGAATTCTAGTTTTTCAAATTTAATGGTTGAAATTGAAAAACTCAGTGAATGAAATGTGCTTGACTGAATCCATTTGACTAATCCTTTATACCAAAGTCAAGGGTACAATAAGTGAATGTTGCATCAATAACTAAGCTAAATCGGACAGTACTCACCAAAGAGTCGCAGGAGATGTTCAGGTCCGTATACCTTAGAAGGCAATACTTTACATGAAGCAGAAAGAAGAGCAGCAGTCAAGGGTAGTGAAGAACACAAACCAGGTGAAGGTTGTGTGGCTGATGTCTCAGATTCTTCCTCAATTTCCTTCACTTTCTGTAGAAAGTTATTAAAGAAATAAAGCTTTTACTACATGTACCATGTTTATCTTACCATATAATTAGTAAACATCTTATTAACCTCACTTGCCCAGTCTATAATACATAATTTAATTTGTGGAACCTATTTTTTTTTTTTTCATTTTTTATGGTCCACATACTACAGGCTTGGATAATAAGGCAGTGGAAAACACTTTGCCCATAACTTATGGTACAGCCCTTGCACTCAGTTAATAAGAGGTATTTATTTGTGGAATTTAAATAAAAGATCCCTTCAAATTCACTCCTTCTCCCTGTCCAAAAGACCCAGAGAAGAAAAAGTAGAGATGTGTGGACAATGCTACTGTTTTATGTAGAAGTCCTATATTCTCAGGTCCTCAAATGTACTCAAGATTAATAGCTGGAGGAGCTCCAACTTACCCTCTTCAAGAACAATCTACTGGTTGAGTTATCTAAGGGTGAAGAGGTAGATGATACTGTTGATGACTGTGATTCCTCATTGTTGGACATATTAGTCTGGTTTGATTGATCTATGTTGTCATTCTGGTTTGTGTTTTCAGAACTGGTTTGACTGGTTGAGCTGGTTTGTTGGTCATTCTGTGCTGCATTGCTTCTTAAAGCCCTTCTTCTCAATATTCTCTCTATGAATAAATCAAATTATTATATACCAACTGTCAAAGTCCATTTTTCTCATGCTCTGATCGGGTGAGAGGCTGTCACATGACTATGAACATGTTTTTCTGTTTCCTTGGCATAAGCTCTGAGTGGGAAACAGTAGAATTTATTAATGAATAACAACAAAACCAGAAGCTATGTCACTGGAAATGTGAGCAATGGTACCAAGACCACTGATGCAAAGCTGAGGGAGATGTTGGCAGTTGAGAGATCATAAAACATACTGCTTTCCTGTGGTCATAACTTAAAAAATGTCTTGTCACAGCATATATGGAAACTGTCAAAGAACAGAAAGCAAACACTTAACTTGCAGTGCTAAAAAACACCTTTTTAAGGTCAATCCAGGTTGCATTTCTGGTGATGTAACTTCCAGTTTTGCTATTACTTTTCAATAAATGCTACTGCTTCCTGCTTGGAGTTGTTGCCAGGGAAACAGCAACACCTGTTTATGTTAACATGATACCCTCTCCCCCCGTCAGAAAAATGGATTTGACACTTGGTATATAACAATATGTAATATGTTCTTTAATGCAGATCCACCATCCACTTTGATCTTTATTGACCTAAATCAACAACAACAGTTTTTGAAAAAATACAAATATGTACATGTAGGTTATGTACAAGATATACATGTATCAAAAGGCATTTCAAAATAAACCATACATTATTTTGTAAATTTAGCTGCCAATACTTACTGTCTTTCTCTCTTGGAGAGTTTGTGGGATCATTTGCAGCACTTGGGCTCTCAGTAGTTGAACTAACAATGCTACACTTTTCATCTGAAGGAGCATTACCATTGGGTTCACTGTCATTATGGGTAACCTCTACTGGACCTATCTGCATAATATTTCTGAACTGCTCTCGTTCAAAGTTATACAAAAGAAGTGTCGGTAGAGTAAAATTGAAGTATATTTTGAGTCCATCCATTAGTTCTTTTACAAGATGAGCACTATGGTTAGGTTCAAATAAATGATAAATATCAATTGACATATAAATATAGTAATGCACCCATCAGTAGTCAATAGGGAGGGGAGGGGAGGGGAGGGGGTGGCTGGGCCTAAGGTAAGGAATTGACTTAGCATACATAATCTTTATTTATACATGGAAATTTCATCATACAAAATATGCTCTTCCTAAGAGCCATGTGAAAGCTAATAATAAGTTTATAAATATAACTTAAGAGTTAGTTAATTAGTTAGTTAGTAATATATTAATAATAAAAACAATGTTTGACGGTAAAGCTGTTATAATCCATTTCCATCGATCTTGTTTTTCATGCTGGGGCATTTACACCCATCAGAATATATTCACAAATAGTGAGTTCATCCTTTAACACATGCAGATATTTTAAAGTTTAGCAGCGAATCAAAGGTATGTAAACAATAATATAGGCGCACAATGCATTGTGGATGACTAGGATCCCTTAACACACAGTGAATGATGACACACACTAATCAAAGACTTTTTTTTTTTTCCCGCACGCGGTACGCCTGAATCGAACTGAAAGACTGCAATCTCGACGACAATCTCAGGAAAGACTTTAGATGTTTTATTTTGTTGTTTAGACTACGAGCTTTTCTAACCGCGGTCCTAAGGTCATCGGTTATTTTACGTACAATCAGTAAATTTGCTCGCGAGAATGTCAAAAAATGGTAAAAAGAAACACTTTTCCCAGTCGAAGTTGAGCTCTTTTCTGTGAATTTTAATACTTTTTTCTAATTTTTTGCACATAGGAAAGTACTAGATTTAACGTTGTGATTTATTCAATAACGTCTCATTTCCGTTAGCTTATGTATCACTTTATCAAAATGGTTTTGTAAAGTAAAAACAGGGTCTTTGTTAATTTTTATCTTCATAATATCTTTCACAAAATTGTCAGTATTTGATAACACTTTAGAAAGCAACCTTCGATGAAGTCAACTCCAGAGAAAAGCGAAACAGAAAATCACTCATTACAAGTCAGTTCTACTGTTTGTCACTGACTCTCCAGGACTCGTATCAATCGTTTTTATCGCATTTTTAAAATTTCACCCATAGAACACGATAACATAGCTAGATTGCTTTGTTTAGCTGTCTAGTAGCTTTGTTGTTCTCGCATTGGTGTCACATATAGCTATTTTTCAATTAACGTTATCGCTGAAAAAGCCTTAAGGCTAAAGGCTTTCAACTATCTTTTGTTTACTGACAAACTTCGCTGTAGGCTATCTAAGAAATTCAAGGAATATGCGTCCACGTTGTAGAATTTTCAAGCATAAAGTGAATTTCTTATTGTAATGATGTCACGGTGAAAAATTTTTTTCATGATTCCGCTCTCAAAGCTTTAGGCTTTTTTCAGCGACTAATTGAATTAGCTATATATCCTACGAGCTTTCCTTGAAGAGTTATAAATGTGGACTTGAGTTGGTTTTCAAAAGTTAAGCAAACAACATCCTTTTATAACGTGTTTCTTCCTTAACGATAAAATTGAGTGAGGGTTAGTTACCTGTTTCGTTATGCTAGCCGCTTCTTTCTCGCTGTATCGCTGTCGTGTCATCATGTCATTAAGCAGGTTCCCTCCCGCCAGAAATTCCATCACAAAATACAAGTATTTGCCTGTTCTGAAGTTTGCATACAGTTTAACGATGTTTTCATGTTCCAATCCTTTCCAGAGCTTGATTTCTTGTTGAACAATCTTGTGCTCGTATCCGTCTTTCGTCGTATCGAATTCTTTGAGAGCAAATGACGCTTGGGTCTTCCGTTCAACGCACCTGAACACTTGGGCAAAGGATCCTTCTCCAACTAAGTCCAAGACTCGAAAATCTGGGTCAACATCTTCATCGTTTTTTGAAAACGCTAACTCATCCATTCTACAAAAAGCCAGAAAAATGGCATAAAAATTCAATTCTAGGAATTAGCTAACTTCACGCCTCAGGATTTTCTTATGTTTGTCGATACACTTAAAATTACAATATGGAATCCCTATCGGTACTTGATTTTAACTGTGTTAGAAACCAGATCAAATATCAAATTTATGACTATGATTTTTCTCTTAGGCTAATTAGTCTCCAAACTTATGTACGGGTTAATTTCTTAATTTCTTCAAAAAGAAGCTATAAGATATCTGTTAGGGTGTTTCAAAAAGGTGGCTGAAAACCACGTGAATTCGGCCAGAAGTAGCGCGGCGGGAATGACTGATGTCATATGTACGTCACAGTTACAAGTAAATTGAAAATTTTGGACCGTCTAGAATTCAAAGTGAGTTGGTACATTAAACTTGTGGTGCCCAGAGTTGAAAAATATTCAGTTTGGGGTGGTTGAACTTCGAAAGGCTACAGGAAACACACGTTCTTAACAAGAAGGACAATCCATTTATGATTCTTGAGCTCAAATATTCGCTTTTTTTTCGTTGGTGCAATATTTTTAAGAAGACACAAATCTCTAAGACTGCATGAGTCAAACAAAACGAGAGTACACAAGTCGTCAGACTGCAAAAAAACATCAAGTCATAGCACAGTTACCTAGATTTCCATTGCACCTGTTCTTGAAGGTTACTCTGTCTTTCTCTGCTCATTTTGTGCTGCACCTTTAATTTAGTTATTCGTAACTCCAATGCCCCTTACCATATCGTTACACCTCTACCCTTAAAGCAGAATTTAAAATCAACAAATCCTGGCCAATGCTGACCATTATGGCTCTATTGTTTTTCTCAGCCAATCACAAAATAGTTATTGTTCAAGGCTTGGAAAATCAATTGTGGACGCGATTATTCTGGAATCTCTATATTCACTTGACAGGATTAACTCGTGAAGGCATAACATCGATTATAAGCGCTTTGATTGGCATTGAACTTTTGTTTACTTTGATTTATTGTTTATAAGAGCAAGAGACACTTTACGAACAACACATGAAATAAATAGAGAAAAATACATGGGCGCGCGGAGATATGGAATTTATCTTCGAGTGTTCAAATTTGATATCTCACGAGTGAGCGCAGCGAACGAGTGAGATATCAAA
>JAAAQI020135516.1:0-12853 GCA_011800005.2 Stichodactyla mertensii
GGCTAATATATGACAGTAAGTTGACCCAGAAGACCAAAGACCATAAACTAAAGATTAGAATGAAAATGAAAATATGACGTAAGACTGGGACGAGGGCCGCTCGAAATACAACCACAATCCTTTTCACGCCTAGTTCTCCGGACAGCTGGAGGTCAGCAGGGGCGAATCCAAGGGAGTGGTACAGGGGTTGCGCAACCCCCTAAGATTAGCTAGGATATCCAGGTCACAGGGCGGATACAAGATGAGCTAGGGTACCCAGGTTGCAGGGACAGGCCCAGGGGAGGGTCGCAGGAGGTGCGCAACCCCTCCCCCCTTGAGATGAGCTACTTCCAGACAATCAATTCACTTTTGGGGCTCGGGTTCAAAAATCCTGGAGGTGATAGCTTCCTATCACAACTAAATCCCATTTTAATACTTTATTCTTTGCAGCTTATAACCCGAAGAGCAGCGAATACTCCCGCAAGAAGTACAAACAGAAGCTCATGAACTTCGAGGAACAATGTGAACTCATCAAGTACTTGGGACACGAAATGACGTCACGGTACAGAGAACCAGAAGAAAGACCAATTGACTTTGATCACAAACTTGACAGCTTCCTGTCCCTCAAGGGATTGGAAGCGTAGTATGACTGAAAAAATACGTGTCAATAATTCTAGATTTTATTTTGATACGAGATAAAGAATCCAAAGCTGGATTAGTGACGTCAAATTCTATTTTCTAAGCTGAATTATGAACCATTGACATGACGCCATTCCGAATATTTGTGACGTCAAATTCTAATTTCACGACAAAATATTGCACAATGATAAATTATGGAATATTTTGTATGATATCCTGCTGTTTATTGGCGTGGTTATTTTCTAGATGTACATATGTTGATAGTGTCTCCCTCCCTGAAGTAGTGTATATACCTGGAATAAATAAAATATTCAAGTCTTTCTAGCTATATGTATGAATTATTTTTTGCCTTCAGCACTTCACTTCCTCCAGCATGCGCTCCGACAGGCGGCGGAATTAAAAAAAAGGAAAGAAAAAGAAATGGAAAAAAAACAATTTGTTCATAGAGTGTAGCACATAACAGATGTAAGCTGACAAACCCATGTCCCTCTTTAAAAGTTGTTTGTGATCATCTGAGCCACGATGAAGGTCTCACGTTCTCCTCTGACTTTTGTAAGACCCTGAGAGTTGGTCCGGCTGCGGCTTGAACCCACTACCTTCCGCCCGACAGTCCAATGCTCTACCAACTGAGCCAACCGGGTTGAGTAAAGCCTGGTTCACACTAGCGTCGTAATCGTAAGCAACCTACGCAGACTCAGTAGCGTACTGCTCATTAACAGTGCTTGTCTTTTCACACTTCAGTGATAAATACGATCCTGAGTCTGCGTACGTTGCTCACGATTACGACGCTAGTGTGAACCAGGCTTAAAAGTATGCTCAACAGCGATCAATGATCGCACTCTCAAATACCTAGCTACATGATACATGCGTCTATTGTTACCGAGGCTGCATACACAGGTAGCTAAAGACGAGATAAGCGTAAGAGTCGCAAGAGGCAACGCCCGAGTCGACTACATCTTGGACGCGCGGCTTGTTGACCATCTTTTTATAAAATGGCTGAAGCGGAAAAATGTCTTAATATACATAAAAAATAGGATCTTCGTAATTCTCAATACAAGCGCGTCTAATCACGTAGCGCGCCATCAACCGAGTTATGGGATGCACACGCGCGCGCTCCATTCAATTAACCAATCAGAACGCGCGTTATATCGTGTCTATATCATGATACTGAATCTATAAAATCGACACAATAATTTTAAAGGAAAATGCATATTTATTCAAACTGCAGCACGCAAAAATGATGTTTTCTTCTGTACACTGAAGTGTTCTTACAAATATTCCACGTATCTTGCGCGAGTTATTTACACAAGTAATATAAGTTTACAAATCCTCATCCATGATAAAACTGATTACTAAAACCTGGGAATCTTTCCTTTCTATATGTCGAAACAGTACTTAAATAAAACTAGAGTAGAATTCTTTGATTTCCGAGTTAGTAGTAGTGAACACTTCGAGCTAAAGATATGCAAGGATTAAAAACAAATCAATTTTGAAATGTAATATAAATTGGAAGTCTTTGTCGATACAAATTGCAATGATAAAAACCTATTGATATCCTGCAAACGAATGCTATTATTATATAACAACTTTGAAGCTATTTAATGCTTCTTTCGGTATGATACTTTATGTAATGGATTATAATTGATACTCGAGGCTGCAGTGTTTAAGACCAGCAGTCCTCATTCTAATGCAACGATTATTGGCTGTCATCTTTCAAGCCATTTGTCACAAATGCCAAAGTTATTTTAACCAAGTATGGACCGAAGACATGGTCTTCAGTGATGTAATTGTAACGCGGAAGACAAAATAATAAACTGTGGTCTAATCGTGGTGAAGGACTCTCTTTTTCATAAAATATTTAAAGAGAGAGCAATTCACTTCGCTATAATGCAACAAAATAAATCAAGACATGCTGTTTGAACAGCTTATGAAGAAACTCAGGCCTAATGTACGTATATTTGGAATTATCTAAGCTGGTTTGAATTGGGTCCCAGCATCGCGCCTTAAGGAACACCACTACTCCCAAACTTTCTGCCCTACAACTCTTCTATTCTACGTCAGTTATAACTACTTCGCCACTTTTTACTGGGTCCGGGCAACGAGCCTTGAGGAACACCACTGTTTTTTAAATTTTTCAGCTAGCGTTAAGCATAACTGACATCACCATTGATGTCCATCTGTTCTCTCTGCCACCTAGAAAGTGTAACTCGACTCTTCGGCGTTCCATCTTGATTAAACATTTTCATTTTTTCCTTAAATCCTAAAGTCTCAGGCTTTTTAGCAACAGGTGGTTCCTTCCTTGAATCGTCCGTTAAAGATATTCGTCCGATTCGAACTCGGTTAGCCTCGACGCCGGAGGAATCAGTATTAGTTATTCTTCCAAGTGACTGAGTTTGCCGGATACCAATGTTCGAGTTGAACCCGCTTACGTTATTATTCGAGCCGCCGAATCTCAGAGAGTCATTAAACTGTAAACTATCGAGGTCTGCTGGAGTAGGGTACGACACTGGACGTGCGGCACGTGGGTATGTCCCGTAAATTGACACAGAGTTTTTTAACTGGGAATTATTGGCAGGGTATGGATAATCCGCCGGAAAGACGTCGGTATAGTCCCGTGAATTAGAGTCCACAGGAGATCTTGGGTCACTCGAACTCGTACTTGAAGAACTGGACAACCTGCCATTGAACATTGATCTTGGTGGCGGAGGGAACTGGTCATCGTCGAGGAGTTCTTCAGGGGGAGGGGGAGGTGGAAGTGGCGGGGGGTCATCGTCATCGTAATCATCGTCTTCTGGAGGTGGAGGACGCGGGATTGGTGGAGAATCAGGATCGGCTGGTGGAAGTGTCTGTACAAGCCGAACACTAGCAGCCGGTGTTATTTTAGCGGCATAGCCCGACGAAGACTCGACGACGTAGGTAGGAGACGATGGTTCATGAAACTCCGTAGACATGCTCGAGAAAGACACCTGCTTTTTGGGCTTCGTCCCATTGGATGTCTTTAAGACCGACACAGGTTTGGGCGGTTGATCGAATTTAGCCTTCACATCATCCATAGCAGTCTGTCGACGCTGCTCCTGAGCCCGTACTTCAGCGCGCTGTCGGTTTATTTCCTGATCGATTAGTATTCGTCTTCGTTCGTAGTCCTTCAGGGCTCGTTCCTTCAGCTCAATCACATGGTCAGGTTCCCCCGTACTCCCTCGAGCAGATCGGAGCTTCTGTTCTTCAAGTAGCTGTCTGCGCGCCTCGCCTTCTTTCTCGATCAAGATTTTCTGTTCTTCTATCTTTCTTTGCAACTCCAGTTCCTGATTCAACCTCTCTTGCTTGTGCTTTTCGGCCAGCTTTCTTTCCTCGTCTTCGCGCTGTCGTTGCAAGTTCATTCGGACCGCGTCTTCTTGCTCTCGCCTTTGCTGCAGTTCGCTTCGTTTCTTCATTATGTCTTCATCTTCTTGGGATTTTTTATCAAGTCGAAGCCGTCCTTGTTCTCGCCTAGCTTGTTCGTGTTTTTCTCTTTGCTGTTTTAACCAATCTTCCTGTTGGCGTTCATTCTCCTCTTGCTGTCGCCTCTGTAGCTCTTTCTGCTTCTCTCTCTCGCCTTCAAACACGACACGTCTTTCTGATTCCTTTCTTTCTCTATCCAGCTCCTTCCTCTCTTGGATAATCATCTGTAACTTACGATCTCTTTCTGTTGAGTCGTCGCGGTCCGGATGATAGGTAACACGCGTCACAGACACCAAGCCTCCAGCACGTCTATCCTCGTAACTGTCATCAAGATGACGTCGCTTCTTCTCTGCTTCGAGGCGACGTTGAAACTCGCGCTCCACCTCTTCTTCATCCATTGCTTCTATATAATCTAAAGTTTCCCTGCTGCCCTGACTAGTTGAATAAAGCATCTTCCGTTCTCTTTCGATAAGACGTCTCTTTTCCTCCATGGATTCTTCTTGTTTCTTTTTCTCCAGTTCAGCTTTTTCTCTTTCTATTCTTTGTTGTTCAAGATACTCTTTCCTTTCTTTTTCCAACCTCTCTCTTTCGAGGCGTTGTTGGTGTTCAAATTCCTCGCGTTCTTTCTTCTCACGCTCAAAGCGTTCACGTTGTTCACGTTCTTGTCGTTCACGTTGTTCTCGTTCCTTTTGTTCCTTCTCGCGTTGTTCACGTTCGCGTTGTTCGCGTTCACGCTGCTCGCGTTCACGCTGCTCGCGTTCACGCTGCTCGCGTTCATGTTGCTCCTGTTCACGCTGTCGCATTTCTTGTTCTCTAGCTTGTCGATTCATCTCTTCAGCCTCAAGTTCTCGCTGCTCGGCGAGCTCACGTTGTCTTTTCTGCCAACGTTCAAATTCGTCCTCATTGTTCACGTCTTGTTTTTGTCTTCGATTCTGATCGATTGCCTTTAAATTCTGAGCAACGCTTTCGTAATCAAAGGCATTTTTATTAAGTGACAATGGTGATCGTGCACCCGGTTGTCCTCCTTGCTTGATAACAATCGCTCTACCGAAACGAGTATCACGACTATCGACTCTGATGGGACTTGTTGGAGGTTCTTCCGCGGTTGGCTGCAAAAACAAGAGAAAAGATGAGAAAAATAAAACCAAACAACCAAGCACGAACTGGAACATCGCGTCAACTTGTCCTGCAATTTTGTTGTGAGACAAGTTGCACGAGACATTGCCTAGTGTAACATACCAAAAGTGTCTCGCAATTTTGTTGTAGCCGTTGCGAGAAGTAAAGCTTTGTACTCGGAAACACTTTTGGTATGTTACAATAGGCAATGTCTCATGCAACTTGTGCAACAAAATTGCAGGACAAGTTGCAAGGAAAATTGACTAGGGTAACAGTACTTTTAAGCCACACTGCCCTCCTAAAACGAGGGAAACTGTGCATGTGCTGCCAAGCACGTTTTATTTACTTCAACTTCCCGAATTTCAACAATTTCTTTTATAAAGGGGGAAGCGAGCCTAAAGTAGCTAGTTTAAACTCAATACAAATAACACCAACCTCTTTATTAACAGGCCTATCGCTGTAGTTTAATGTGTTTGGTCTCGAGACCACCTTCTCTTCCTCGAGCTTTTCAAATATAGCTTCCATGGAAGACATGTCTTCTTCGGTTAACCGACCTCTAATGACTGTTGGTTCTTCTTCAACGAATTCATCATTGGGGGTCCTATTCACTGGAGTCATTTCTGGCTTTTCTGCTTCGACGCTTGCCTTGATTGAAGGCCTTATAATCTCTCTCTCCGGCTTTGTTTCGAGTACGGGCTGAGGCGAAGATCGAATTTGTTGTACGGCTTCAACTTTAGGCGCAATTTCAGCTGCCACTACTTCATCTTCAAAGCGGATTTTCCGCGTCCTCTGCTTGTTCTCAAAAGGTCTGAGTCTCTCTTCTTCCTCGGAGCGTTTTCGCTCTTCGGCAAGCCGTCTCTGGTCTTCCATCCTTCTGTACTCTTCTCGTTTTCTTATCTCTTCGCGCCGTCGTTCTTCCATTTCTCGTTCTTCTTCAGCACGTCTTCTTTGCTGCATTAAAGCCATTCGTTCCTCTTCGAGTCGTCTACTGTCATCCTCGGCTTTTCGCTGATTCAAAACTCTTCGACGTTCCTCTTCGATGATTTGTTTCTCTTCTTCAAGTCTTCGTTCCTGTTCGATGAGTCTTTGTTCCTCTGTGCGCTTCCGCTCCTCTTCCTTTTTCCTTTCTTCTTCAAGTTGTCTTCTTTCTTCGGCAAGCTTTCGTCTTTCTTCTTCGATGATTCTTCTCTCTTCTTCCATGCGCTTTCGTATCCGTTCTTCTATTCGGAGCTTTTCGTCCTCTTCCTCCTCTTTTTGTCTTTGTTCTTCTTCCTGTTTTTCTTGGCGGATCATAAGAGCTCTTCTGTCCTCTTCTTCTTGTCTTCGTCTTTCTTCAAAAAGACGTTTTTCTTCTTCCTCTTTTCTAAGTTTCTTTTCGTACAAGCGATCTTCTTCTTCCCTTCTGATTCGCGCTTCTTCTTCCTCCCGCATTCTATCTTCTTCTCGTCTCATTCTTTCTTCTTCTTCTCGTCGTATTCTGTCTTCTTCTTCTTGCCTCATCCTTTCCTCGTCTTCTCGTCTCATTCTCTCTTCGTCTTCTCGTCTTATCCTTTCCTCGTCTTCTCGTCTCAGTCTTTCTAAATCCTCCCTTCTCATCCGTTCTTCATGCAGTCTATCTTGTTCTTCCTGATCACGTCTAACGCTGTCCTCTTCTTTCTGCCTCCAGCTTTCCTCGCGCATGCTCTCTTCGTCTTCACGCTGACTGGAATTATTTTTATAGACATCAGGAAGCCAACGTCCGGATGAACGAATATCGTTTTCTGGTAACGTTGGGGACATCTGCACTGGCTCTGGCTCGGGTTCTACGGGAGTTAATTTCCTTGGGGGCGTCGTTTCTAAACAATAAAATCAAACAATTAACAAATTTAAAAAACTGTCACATACATAGACGAGTCACTAAAACTATCTTCTCCCCCAATGTACTGTGCAGCTCACGTGAACGGAAATGGCTCACTTGGTTACCATAACTACCTTAACTTAAATCGCGCGTATGATGTTCACGTGAAGACAAACTTGACCTGAATAGACCACGTACGAGTTCTCGAAAAAGATGCATGAAGGCGAGGCTTCGTGCGAAATCGCGCTTAGTGGCGCGAAACGACTGACATTTCTTTGACTCCATTGAAGTTTATTTTTACGAGTGAACCGCGAACAAGTCATAGAGAAAACAGAGACAACTGAAAAAGTCAGTCGTTTCACGCCACAAAGTGTGATTTCGCACGAAGCCTCGCCTTTAGCATCATTTTCGAGAACTCGGACATGGCCTATTGCCTAAACTTCTCACCTTACTATAGCAATATCACGCGACCGGAAGTAACGTGACCGGAAATAACTTGACCGGAAGTAACGTACCTCTATTTGGGGACTGCTGGATCAGCATGGTTGCTAGTCCATGATAGATTGCACCCTGCTTGGCTACCTTCAGTGTCACGATAGAACCAGACTTCACCATGATCTCAGCAGCTCTGAAAAGATAAATAAACAAATCTGTAAGCAAGGTTTTGGTTAAAAAGTCAATTCGTTGGTCGAAACTTCAAAACAGATCACAGAGAACATCCTTGGTTTTCTTACTTTTCTTGTGTGACTCCAACCAGGCTTTCTCCATTAACAGACAAGATTTGATCCCCAGCTTGTAATCTACCATCCTACGAGACAATATCAAGACAAAATTCAAATCAATGCGGATCGAGGACCATTCAGTTAATGTAACTTCAATTTTGTGCCGTACGAAAAAAAAAATCAAAAAATCAAAAATCAATTGATACCCCTCTTGAGTTGTCCTGTTTCACTATGACGTTACATCAAAACAACCTATTGTTCAAACGCTAAAGATCATGGTCGTGGGACGGGGACAGTTAAAGGGAAGGTACCTTTGAAGCAGGTCCGTCTCTTACAACTTGCTTGATGTATATGCCGAGCTTGTCCTGGCCCATGCCCTGAAAATGACAAAGATACATAGAATCACGACAAAATCACCGCAAAATAAACTGGAACTAGAAAAATATAGTTTTCAAAACTTGAAAAAAATTGTCTCAAATATTCCAGTTTGGAATTCTCTAGTATGCAGGTTTAGCGTCGTTTTTGTGTAGAATATTCACATGTTTCAGTGAAGGTACATGGTCCATTTCAAAGTGTATTAATTGTTGTAGTTGTTTATCCTTCATTTTATCGTTGGTATTTATGAATACTTTGACACCGGAATGAGTCTAACCCTGCAAAAAACGAGTCTTTAATCTAGCCGTACAGCAGTATTTTGCGAATTCTAAAAAGGTCTATTAAATACCTTTGCCGCGACTATACTCAGTCCCATTCCACCACGGCCTTTATTGAACGAGACTTCCTGGATATCAGGTGTTATCAAGGTAGGTACATCAACGCCTATTTCAAGTACAAGCAAACAAAAAAATATCTTTAAAACTCTCTTTTACTGACAAAAACTAGCGAGTAAGCAGGCTAGCTTATATCTTACCGACTTCTCTATGTTTTTTCTGGTAAACCGTCCACAAACCCGACGTCTCAGGTTGAATTGTCAGCCTGCAAAGACCTGTGTTGGCAAGCGGCTCGAGGAAGCCCTGAAGTCCTGGTGGGACTCCCCGTATAACATCACACGAGTAACCGTCCTCTGGGAGAAGGAATGGCAACTGAAGTTCGGTCTCTTCCTCTCGCTGAATCTCTTGGCCGTTGCTACGGGCAACTTCGTCGGCTTTTTCTTCGGCTAAGACAACCAAGCGCTCGATGTGTTCCTGGTAGGGGAAGGGAGGGTGAACGTGATTAATAGGCGCCATTTACATTAACAAGTCACGTGACCCGACAAAACTTAATCTAGCACCAGCGTCAAAATGAATTCCAGAAATGAAAAGAGCATCTCAATATTAGTAAGAAGGTGAGTTTCAGCTCACAGGAGAAATGGCTTGAAATAAAAAATTGAAAATTTTTCTAAGAGTTTGTATGGAAAAACTTACAGGAATGCACGAGCTTGCTGTCCAGCACATTTTCTCATACAAATTCCAATAAATTTCTCCTGTTTCAAAAATTTTGAGCTGAAACTTCACCTTCTAACTAATATCAAGATAATCTTTCCATTTCTGGAGTTCAAATTCCAAAATCTTCTTTGTGGGTTACCTGTGGTAAGTACTCATCAGGGGCTGGTCGGTAGTTTTCCAGGAGAGTCCTCATCTGAAGAGAGTTGAGTTTGAAACAAGACGAAGAGATGGCGTTGATGTCGGCTGTTGAGTTCTTTGGAGCTTGAAGGAGGTGAGCAGCCTTTTGGAGAAGGAAAACAAAATATGTATTCAATTATAATCTGGCTTACGAGGAAATTTGAATAGACTCCCCGAATTTGCTTTAGTGACCTCGAAACAGTTTCAAGTCGAAGTTCTGGGATAGCGAACATGGTGCATTGTGGTCTAGGAACGGTACAAACATCTATTGTTCATCATACCTTATATGGTGCTGTTTGTACCCAAGCTAGAACAAACTGCACCTTATTTATCTATCTCAGAAAAAGCCCATTAAAACGGTTTTGTTTTTGTGGAGAACGGTTATCGTATGAGTGGGAAACGTACGGTACTGACTTACAGCACGTAAAAGGTACGGTATGCAGTAACACTGAAATGGCTTCCCATAAGAATGGTTATCGTATGAGTGGGAAACGTACGGTACTGACTTACAGCACATGCACGGTACGGTATGCAGTTACACTGAAATGGCTTCACATTGTTTTCAATCATCCAATCACAGAGCGAAGTTACTGATATGGTAAAAGGATACGACTCGCTGTATCGTTTCCCACTCATATGAAATCCGCTCTAACGGACTGGTTATAAATCTGCATCCTTTGCTAGTCCACAGGGAGCCCGCCAAAGGAAGTACAAGACTATCTTGACAAAATTCTTTTTGTACAAACCTGTGCAATTCGACAGAGATGACAATCTGCAGCCAATTCTAGTCCTTGTTTTTCGGCCCACTTCTCCACACGAGCAAGCCTTTTGCTGATGCGTCTACCCCATTCTCTTGTGCAAAGCTCAAGTTTGGGCTCTAAAACCAGCTTATTGAACAACCACATGTTGATGAAGTGGAACAGCTGCGAGAACACTTGGATTGTAAGAGCTGCGTTGACTCTGCAGCGACGAAGAAGCGACATGGTGGAGGAAAGGTTGTAGATGACCTCCGATACTGTTGCACGACCATGTACTCGACGTCCACCTGAACAAATAGATGACAGCATTGAGCACTGTCACTGAATAAAACCCTGCTTAAAGTACTGTTCCTCTAAGCAATTTTCCACGCGACTTGTCTCGCAATAGACTTTTTGGAATTCGCCGAATACCTCTGTGTTTCTTGATTACAGACTCATTTCTACAGCGTTAGCCTCATTTCAGTGTCAAAATATTCATATTCATTAATAACAAAGATAGATCGAAGAATGCACCACTTCAACAATACAAACACTTTGAAATTCCACGGACCTCACTTAAATGCGTGAATATTCTACACAAAAACGAGGCGAACAGTGTATAACGGAGAACTCAAAACTGGAGTATTTTGTTGCACAAGTTCCACGAGACATTTTCTAGTATAACATACCAAAAGTGTCTCTTTGAGTCCTAGTTTTCACAACGGCTGCGGCAACAAAATTGCAATACACTTTGCAAGGAAAATAACTAGTTACAAACGAAAAAAGGTAAAGCATCAACAGCACAATAACAAGTCAAACTTGTTTCGTCACTGCATAACCAGTTAAACCTGCTTGCTTATGAAACAATTCAAACCTGTTTTACTTACCAAACCAGCTATCCCCGCCAGACAAAGGTCTCCCATCAGGGCCATATCTGTTCTGCACACGGAAGCTCCTCCCATCAGACGGCATTCCTATGTGATCACTTTCGCTGTCATTCGTCGAATCCAGGTCACTTTCCTCCATGTCAGCTTCGTCTGTCGGGTCCAGGAATGCAGACATGGTGGTCCTTAGCTCATGCTGAACACAAAGAACAAGATGGCGGAATGCTAGCTGGACTGACTGCGCAAGGACTTGTTGGCCGTCTTTAGTGTACGGTGAAATATCAATGTCTTGTTTCACGAAGTGCAAGAATTCTGAACAGTTAGCCATCCAGAATGCAAGACTTCCTGGCATCTCAGCATTCTCCTGTTTAGGAAAAATTAAAATAAGAAGTTTAGTATTAAAAGCAATATAAGTTTTTACTTAAGCAACATAAAACGCTCGCGCATGTCTCTGTACTGTGAAAAGCTCGCGGCACGAACACGGTCAAGGCGAGGCAAGGCACGTCAAAATTCTAGAAAACATCACTGTCGTGGCAAGGCACGCTTACGGCACCGATCATGCCGCGAGCTTTTTACAGTCATACAAAATCTGCTGTCGAAATATGTTTTTACGAGTGAACCGCGAACAAGTTACAGAGAAAAGAGTGACAACACAACAAGTCAGTCGTTTCACACCACCAAGCGTTATTTCGCACAAAGCCTCGCCTTCATGCATCTTTTTCGAGGACTCGGAAAAGGCGGAAATATTCTAACGTACCCTTATAGTAGAACGAGCCATGTTAGCTATCTTGAGTATGGTAACTCCAAGCCGTTCGCCTCGCTGGTTCTCTACCAGGTCAGGTCTGTAGTGAGGTGACATGCGGTAACGTGAGCACATGTACAGAGTGTAAGTCGGTGCCAACTTGAAATGAACAGCGAGGCCGTTCACTTCACTGATCACCGCAGCAAAGAAAGCGTCTTCTCCATTCTCACGGAATTCTAGGGTGGCTGGGAGTTTGTCGTCATACATGTCGTCATCACTGAAGGATCTTTTGATTGGTGAGTCGGGTGGTTTACTGTACGTGTATGGTTCCTATAAAAAACATGACATGACAGTTTACCGCGACTAATGTTCAGTTATCACGTGACAAAGCCCAAACCAACGCGCGCTGATCACGTGCTATAAGGAGCTACTAAATAAAGTATTGATGTTTTTCAAAAATGGTGCTGAGGTCACATGGTAGCAAGGCTGGTAATATTTGTAAATAAATCTAAAACCCAAATGGCCAGTAACGGCCAAAAGACAGAAACCAGGAGAAATTTAATGTTTTTGTTTGACGTTAACCAGGTGAGGTTTCTCTGAAAAGCAGTTTTGGTTTCAGATTTATTTACAAATACTACCAGCCTCGCTTTCATGTAGCCTCAGCGCCATTTTTGAAAAACGTCTATTCTTGAGCTGGGAGCTTGTTTCTACTGCGCATGCTCACAACCTGTACAAGAAATCGAACGTTAGCATTGCACAAGCAGCGCCTTACGTAGATTAGAAATTACTTTCTAGAAAACACCAAGGTGACGTCACGTAATTTACATATCAAGATTTTCAAACCCTTATAACTAAAAAATTCATTACCAGCAAAATTAAACTGTCCTATCACAAACTTTATGGAGAATGGATTTTCAAAATATGGTCGAAGGCATTAGGGGCACTTTAAACCAAAATGGAGATATTTCGGAAAAATCCTGATAGAATGGTTCGGAATGGTTACAGTTAATTTCACATAACTTTGCCCATGTGGGCTGTGAAGTTCGTTGGGAAATTCCGAAGTATGAAACGAAGTTCGTTCATTAGTTGGCATTTAGCCAGTCTACTTACGAACTTCAAAACAAAGTTTCCAACTTGCCTACCGCGGAAGTTCAGAAC
>JAAAQI020135527.1:0-12845 GCA_011800005.2 Stichodactyla mertensii
AATCGCCATTTTATTTTTAAAATACGAGAAAGCCGCTGACCTTACGCGGGCGCAATGTCCGGAATTTCTGGCCATGGAGAGACACCTATGTGGCTACGATGGGATAGAAGTGTAAGATCGCGCTTAGATCTACTTCGACCAAGCATCGATAAGAAAGTGCAAAAGGCTCAAGAAGAGATGATCAAACAACACAACAAGTATGCGCGAGCAAGAGCCCTAGCTGAACATGACAAAGTGCTAGCACGCAACTACTCGGGATCACCCAAATGGCTACCAGGCACAGTCATCAAATAAATAGTACCAGTGTCTGGTGAAGTGGAGTTAGAAGATGGCGCTGTTGTTAGAAGACACCGTGATCAACTCCAGCCACGCAACCCAACCAGGGAGCGTAGACCTCCAGATCGTTTTAAGTGACAATTGATTGTGTTAAGGGGGAGGAACGTAGTAACCTGGAACTAGTCATGTATCACGTGACTGCGCCTCTTGGTCTGTCTTCGCTGTTGTATGTATAGAGAACGGAATAAAGTCCGTAAAAACCTCAAATGATTGACCATTTATTATACTTTCTTTCTTTCTTTCTTTCTCTCTTTCTTTCTTTCTTTCCTTCTTTCTTTCCCTTTTTCCCCCTTTCTCTTCCTTTATTACCATTATTGTTTGAGGAATAGGCTTATATAGTGAGCTTTTGATGTCAAACGATAAACTATCATCGTCAATGATAGTTTATCGTTTATATAATGATAAGTGTGGTCGGTTATGATCATCTCTAAAGGAGGGCCGTTTGTTGCGCCGACCTAATAACGCTACCCCTGGGAAACAAGACTAATACATTCATTTGAGAAAGTTGAGTGAGAGCACTAGCTATGAGATCATTGTGTTGCCAAAGCTTCAGATTTATTCGCAAATGTACGTCAACTCTTGAAAGTTAAGTTCAACCCGATAAGGATGATAAAGCGCAGGCTGAGCAAAATTATGCTAAAACTGAGGTAAACAGCATTATCGTTATAGGTTGCTGCGTATTTCTTTCGCAGTGTTTATAGGTGTTTATTACCTTGTGTATTTATTTGTAATACCCAAAGCCTGAAGACTGGATGTTTTTTTATTGGAAGAAGGCGGAGGGGGCGAAACCGCGGCCAAAGCGGACCAAACAATCGAAATGTTGGACCTTGAGTTCCCCAAAATACGAACCTCTGGGGCCTGTGGGATTATGGCCTCATACCCGTAATTTTCGAAACTCGAGATCAACTGAGCTGGCGAAGCTTTTTGAATGCAATGGGACATTCTCTCAATTTATTAATACAGTGAAGTATAAATCAGTTCCAACCAATGTAATCAGTTATGCCCAAGTCTTATCTATGTGTGCATAACAATGCATGATTTTCTCAAATCTGGAAGTACTTTTTAAGCACAAAATAAGCTATGATATTGGTATTACAGCAGGTTTTACATGCCTTTATTGAAGAGACAAGGTTAAAACGCAGTGAACTTGGCCAACCATCCTGAACAAGGCTACAGCAAGAAGCCGAACATTTGAACAAGTTTAAACATTTTATACATCGGTTTTAAACCAGATTCTTATTTAATTTGTTTATTTTATCTCTTAAGCATTTAGTTTTTAAAGATTTAACTACAAAATTTATAACGACAAGTTTACTCGACGTTTCGGTGCCTTTAGGCATCATTTTATCTTTATTTATTTTTTCATCTTTCTGTTTCTATTTAGAATGCTCTCTTGTGACAATGATATCGGCAAGACGGTAGATTTCCTTGGCTTTCTACATCCAGTTTATTACAAATTTTCTAGTTACGGCGAAAAGATAGAGAGAGGGAACAGCAAAATGTTGGATAACAATCTTGTGCCGATATATTTATTGTGTATACACCAAATTGAAAAAAACTTTGTCGGGTTCAAAAGATTAAATCGTCGAAGGTAAGACCGAGGAGGATTTTGGGTAAATAGTTCTTATTGCTATAATTCTTGAAAATTGCTTTCTTCGGGAATTCAAAGCAGTGCTCGAGAGTTGCAACAATGTCCTATGTATATAACAGTAAGTATGAGCCACATTGAGTGCTTACCCATTACCCCTTTCGGTCTTACCTTCGATGATTCAACCTTTTTGAACCCGACAACGTTTTTTTTCAATTTGGTGCATTGTAATACAAAAAGGGGGAAAGCTCTTGTATGATATAGTTTAACCATTTTACACCATTAAGAAATTTTCGACCTGGGAATACTAAATTACAAAATAGACGCTCAACGAGCGCATGTGGCTACTGCAGGATTATGAAACTGCAATTTGGCTTATTTATTTTTACTGGAAGACATGAGCAAACGTGTTTTTACGGATTTGCTTTCGAAGTAAGTGTAATCTATATATTGTCGGCTGCTTTGAGGGGTGTACCCAGGATTTTTTCCGGGCTATGCACTGCTGCTCTATTCCTTCTATATACACCTAATTGAAAAAACGTCGGGTTGAAAAGGTTGAATCATCGACTTCCAAGGTCTTCATCATCGGTTGTCATCCCCTTAATAATCGGAGTAGCGAGATTTTGTTGTTTGATTGGTTCCGATCGGTTGTTATCCATTTCGACAATTATCCGAGTAGCGAGAAATTATGATGATTGCTGATTGGTTCCGAAGTTTTATGCCAACGATCCGAAACTCTTTCGATTACTTCCGAAAGTTTACCGAGTCACACTCACTCTTACAGACGGGCACAACTCGATGACATAGTGGCTTCGCCCCTTTCGAGGCAGTAGCAACAAAAAGGGCTTAATAGTTGTATTATTAGCCGAACTTCCTGCCGGCACAAGCAAATGGCACAATCAACATAATTTGACATAAGTTACAAAGCTTGAAAATTCAAAATTTTCCCTAAAGTAGAAAGGAATACTTTCTTTTTAATACAAATACGGAGATTGAGCTTCAGTGTCGGCCAACGATCTCATTTTGACAGCGCGCGCGCCTAAGGGTTAAATTCCACGGTTACTACAGAAATCAGATTAGCAATGGTTCGAAGACGCACACGGCTTATGCCAAATCTCTTGCTGTTGTATAACTGATTATTATCTTGGCAATATCCTTGATATTTATCTTTTTCGTCCGTAGATTAATACTGTAATCAGTGACCTTATGGCGTGTTGCTACAAAATGACTACCAGCTCGCCAGAGTGTTGAAATCAAATCATTATATAATTAACATTCTGTAATTGATATCATAAATCAGTTTGTACTCCTAGTTTCTGGATCTTTGTTCTCCGAGTAGAGGTTTCATTAAAAATCTCATCATTGGATCC
Source organism: Stichodactyla mertensii (assembly GCA_011800005.2). Lineage (NCBI taxonomy): Eukaryota > Metazoa > Cnidaria > Anthozoa > Actiniaria > Stichodactylidae > Stichodactyla > Stichodactyla mertensii. The sequence goes on from JAAAQI020135527.1 coordinate 3,295, forward strand.
CTTAAGCTGGGCATTACAATAAACAAGGCATATTCATTCAAAACACAAAGTGAGTACTTTAGAGTTCTATTTGGAAAACCATGTGTGATTTCGTCTGCAGTTGAGAAGTTTTTATTGCTTTGACCCCAAATGATTCATCAGGCCACACTTCAGATGATTGAGAGATTGAGGATCTATTATATCACTGTTATGATATCACGCATTTGTACTGCAGATCTCTACGTGTTGTGCCTAATAAATGATATAGGCATTGGCTTTGTCAGACATTATAGTATATGGGAATATCGGCTCTATGGAGCACAGAATTTGTCAAGAGCAGAATTCCTGGAGATATTGAGTTTGTCCATCAGCGTGTCTTTTGTCGTATTGGTATGTCTGATTCTAAAAGCACGTTTCAGTTTTCAAGTGACCCTCCTCGAAGACGGAATATCCCACTTCGAAGGAATATGAACTTAGACATGGAAGGGGTAACGTTAAAACTGTGTTTTCCTCAGGAGCCGATCCTTATGGTGGTACGTTAGAGTAGAGTTGACTTTGTTTGATGTGTTACTTTTTGCTCCTATCTCCTCATTTCCGTCCTCCCTTCTACGGCTATCTGGGTTACATATATTTGAAAGCTTTGTCATACGCGGATCCAAAAAATCTTGATCATTATCTAAGCAGGTAAATACTTACTTAATAAGGTTTCATGCAAAAACTCCTTCAGCAGCCCCGTTTTCAGGAAAGCGGTTAACCTGCTCTTGATCTGAGCCAATTTTCCCTCATCGAACAGTCAGAAAGAAGTAAAGTTAATCAAAGATAATAAAGATAAAGAAAGAAAGAAACAACAACAACAACAACAACCCCGTTATACTGATTATAATGGTACTATTCAATAAACACCTAACTAGATGTGTAATTAAATGTCACGGGATTATTATTCATTTATTCATTTACTCATTTATTCATTATTCATTTATTCATTTATTCATTTATTCATTTATTCATTTATTAAATCTGCTCCATCAATATGAAAAATAAACCCGAAAAGCTTGAAAGGCGAACTAAAAGTGCTGCACACTTTTTAAAGATCTTAACTCAAATTAGAAGACTTCAGCAACCTTAGTTAATGCGACTATTGTAAAGCTTTGCTACATCAGGTCTATGGCTTTTTAAAATTCTGTCTAGACCGCTACCCCTTGTACTTTGACCAAAACCCGCGAATATCATCAGTTCTGCTCATATTTCCCTACGGGTCAGCAAATACCGCTTTCTTTCTATGTTATGTTGTAGTTTAAGAACGCATTTCGGAAATGATTTTCTATAATCTTGTGTTTTAAGTAAGGACGGATGACTCAACGCAGCTATTTCGTGACTGATTGTTGCAAATATGTGTTGAAGAACGACGTTATTCTATTGAACTTGATGAGCTAGAGATCGAGTTTCATAAATTTTTCCACTCACGCACATTCGTAAGCCCTAATAATTCGAATGAATATTCGACAAATAACCCAACAAATAGTTGATAAGCCTTTGTTCTTCTTAACCAAATTCACAAGCCTCACACACTGCGGATTTGTATTGGGTTTTGAAATACTTTGGGTCTTTGTATTAAGGAACAGCTCACAGGCATAGTGCTGTTAAGTGTAGGCTAAAACACGCCCGGAAACCCATTGGTAACTAATATTCCCGTATCTTATTAAAATCTCAACCGAAGAAAACATTAGCAACACGCGCGTCAGGAAGAGCTTTTTCCATCAAATGTCATGTCGACTTCAATAGCTGACGAAGTCCATAGATAGTATCTCGTATTAATAACAGGAAGGTACTTAAAATTCACCGTATGTTCAATATCCTCATCTTTTGTATTGTTTGCCGTTGGTGAAGTAATAGAAACATAGTAGGGATATCAATAGTGATAAGCATTTTGGGGCCTGAAGCGGCATTTTAAAAATAGTGCGTCCACAAGACTTGCCTGCTTGAATATGGCATTGACGAGATCGCTCGAAAGATGCCATTATATATATATATATCCATATCGCCAATCATTAACATTTTTCTTGGACCGTGGTGATATTAATTGTTCAACTCAAGCAGTCCAACAGTCATTTAATCAATCAGAAAATAGCAAGGGCCGTCGGCTATTTAACTATCTGACACTGTTCTTCAACTTGTTCTTTTAGCAAGAACTTTAGCGTTCTATTTGTGGTATCGCTTTCATAATGTAAAAGTACAAACAAACTTTAACCAAAGTCAAATCATTTCGTCAGAAATAATTCCCCAACATGTACTTTGTCTTTCTTTGTTTGCTTCACTACAAACCTTTATTGACTGGAAAATTTTCTTTTGTCATTTCAAGCAATCAAATAATTTGACGTTCGTTGGGGTAATAATATCGAAGTAGTCGTATAACTACAAAGTCTTGTTGCCACTATTCATCGTTCTAATAACCAATATTCGTCTTTCATAATCCTCTTGCTATTACAATTACCCTTATTAGTTTAATTACCTATTTTTTGCAAAGGCATAAAAGCGTTTACAGGCAATTTTCCGAATTCCTAAAAGTTTATTCATAGCGTTCAAGTATATATAGGTGCGAGCGAGTGTGTATGGAAACAAGGAGAAAACTTAGATGACTCTATGGAGACGTGTTTCTATTTTTCAGTAATCTAATCCGCTTTACAGATGCATTGGTCTAGAAAACAGTGAATTCCTGCACGAGTGGAATTAAATAAACACTATAATAGTCCCTTGTACTAACCACAAAACTCAAGATGATAAACCATTGTTAATAATGAAATTGATCCCCTCGATATATAATAAGAAATAAACTATAGTCAGTCCTTGATGGAGATTTATAGATTTGTTTGAAATTTACTGGTGTCAACTGATTGAGTTATGAAGAGCGCAGAAACTGTTTAAATCTTAAGGCACAGTACATGCGAAGTAATTTATAATGAGTAAAGTACTTACCAGTGTGCAATTCCCTAGTCTTGTACACCACAAATATAACCAACGAGTTCCCAATAGTTGCAATGAGAAAGATGATGATATAGATAGCAAGTCGTATTACTCTCATTCCCAGTGGCTCAATTACGCGATCTGCAGACGCAGACGATGTTGTGGTGTTGCTTCCCGTGAGTCCATCCATGTTGCCGTTGTATTTCCACGGAGGTACTCTGAAAATATTCACCTCAGTTCTCGAGAAATTGTCTTTGCGACTTCCGTTAATCAAAAAGTTTAACCAGTCTTGTTTCGCGGGATTTGGACCAACCCCAGTGAAATCCCACGATGATTTACTTTGCCTACAATCAAATTGACAGGTAAACTCACTACAAAGGTAATTTACTGCTTCTTCTGTCTTCTAGCGTCTTACTGAAATCCTATCTGCGTTTACAAAGCAAACACACAAAAAGGAGGACCTTTACTATCGAGTTACGTAAGCAAATAGTGTTTTCGGTATTTGGTGGCGCTACAGCAACCAGACGTCATATTTTACCGGGTCAAAGGCAGCCACGCGTCATGTGTTGAGTGTTATAACGACAACTATAGTGATTGCCTCGATCCTTTACATATAGTGCTAATATCCATACTAGCTTAGACTGAGTTTTTTTTTATATAAGGCTTTAGCTCAAGCCATTCATTGTCGTATTTTTGCCGTAGGCATTCAATTTTAAGACAATAGAATTCATCAAGACATTAATTTACGTTGCTCCTTTATAGTAGTTGATATTTCGATAACGCAATCTTTCGTAGGATCTTTTACTCCCCCACCAGTCTAAGTGCTAAGCTCTAAGCAGGAACACCATGCGAGAGATTTTATATACTAGTTAGAGGCGACTGGGCCTGATATACCAGCAGTAATGGTATAACAGGATATTAAGTCACAGCTGATAACCAAGACATGCCAGTCACAATGCGGCAAATCGGTAATTTAAAATCTTAATACGCAATAGGATTCTCTTTTATTAATAAGGATTATGTTATTTATTTTCAAAGGTTATATCAAGAAATAAAAGGTTTAAAGTTAGATAATTATTTAATGTTGGTAATCAGTGGAAACGTTTTCGCAATTAAAAAAGCCAGTATTTTATCCGTTCTCACATTGGTTATTTATTTTTTCAAATATTAAACGACAGTACATGATTAAACAATGGCAATGAGTTGAATTTTGTCATGATATTTGACCATTAGCTCCATCAACAACAACATATAGCCTGAGTATCAGGCCTTCCGAGTGCGAGACGGCGGGCGTTGTGACATGACAGCATGACAGCCGGAAGCGATTTTGATTGGCTATTATGTCGAAACACGCAGGGACTAGAACGAGGGGGCGGAAGGGCTTGTGGTAGACATTTGTGTCAGGCTCTCCCGTTTCTCCCTCTCCCCTCTCTCCCCTCCCCCCTCCCCCCTCCCCCTTGAGAGCCCGATACTCAGGCTACAACAACAACAACAACAAAACAGCTATAAATGTTACGACTACTACAATAATCACTAGGCTAAAGTGATTTTACTCCGCCCGTGATCAAAACAGCAATTTTCAAATTATGTTTTATGCACGCGCTAGGACTGTTGGTTAAATAGAACAAAATAAACCCTTTTCCGACGTGAAAAAGCTCTAGTTATGGTCAATGCTTAGCTGTGTTCAAATCTAGTTCTGTATGCACTTAAAGTGTATTTGTGCCTTCACACTTCCTTGTTTGATTTGAATTCTCCTAATGGTGTAGATACAAATAGCATTTTTTTTCGATTTGGACTTTGCAAACCCCTCAAATTTAGCTTTAAAGTTGTCAAATTCGCCTTCTTGGTTGGCCGTGTTTCGGGAACCTGGTACCTAGTGACGTAATATTGGTCAACCATCGGGACTGCGCTCTAGTCGTTTCTTCTTGTTCCATAGCATTGCAAATTTACTGATATAACGTAGTAGGACGAGAAAAAGTATTTTTTGATACTTTAAATTCAAAGTATGAAATCATTTTCAGCGTGAATGCTTTCTCTTGTAAAAACCTAAGCTATTTCTTGTTATCATTGAAGTAAAATATTTACAAAATTTGCCATCATGGGTATCTAAACATCAGCAGTGCTCTTCAGTTAAAATTACTTCACTGCAAACAGATAGAGAATTTACTCAATATAAAACATTAATGCCCGAAGAGAATAATTTTTATGTTCAGTACACTGGGGAATGGGAATGTTTCTTTCTTCTGAACAACATCAATTTCTGCTCTCTTTTCTAGTGCCAGCATCTTTTATACTATGTGAAGTAATAGTTCAAAAACTAAATTCCCTGACTAAGTAACAATTTTCTCTGACTATTTCGCATAAGGCAACTAAAACTATCTATGAGTTATTTGGCCAACAACAAATTTACCCATAACACATTAAGGTTTTTACGGTTTTCACAAATTTCATCATTTACAAAACAACTCACACTGTTTATGAAGTTTTATATTAAAACTGATGATGTTATTAAACGCCCAGAACAGTCGACGAGTAGTTATTCGACAAACAACAATGGCGCCAACGATAATGTGGCCCGTGGAGCGAAGGCTAAACTTCCTAAACCTGTGTTGAAGAAGAAAAAATAATCTATTAAGCTTTCGTTGTTTATGGAACAACGTGGGTCATTCACAACAGAGCTGGGCTCCAATCTAAGATGAATGCCCAAAGATCGAATTGGAATTTAGAAGTTGTTTTTTGCGGAGGGAGGAAAACCGGAGAACCCGGAGAACCCGGAGAAAAACCCTCGAAGTACAGGAGCCAGAACCAAGAAACAACTCTACTCACACGTGATATCGAGTCCAGGAATCGAACCCGAGACCCAGCGGTGAGAGACAGCGCATTATCAGCGCACACCACCCATGAAATTCGACAGAGAAGCTTACAGCTGGCAAGAATTCTGGGATTCGTTCACCTCATCTATTCACGAGAACAAGGATCTAAACAAAGTGGATAAATTCAATTACTTGAAGTCAATGTTGGAGGGATCAGTGTATGCGACGATCGCTTGAATTTCGCTTACCGAAGCAAATTATGATATTGCTGTTAATTTGCTACAAGAAAAGTATGCTCAGAAACAAGTCATTGCAAACTCTCATATTGATAATATTCTCAAATTGGATCCCATATGCAATAGTCAAGCAGTGAGTGAAGTGAGAAGATTTTACGATACACATTGTAGAGGTCTAGCAGCTCTATGCGTTGAATATTCGTCGTATGGAACTGTGTTAGTCAACATTGTATTCCAGAAAATTGTATTCCTGAATATATCAAGCTAATTATCAGAAGGAAAATCGGAAATGAAGAGTGGAAAATTCAAGATTTATTAGACATTCTGAAACAAGAACTAGAAGCGCGTGTGAGAAATGTTGTTTATTTTCGAACGCCAACAGACAGAATCAAAGACAGCCCGCCCGCCATTTCAATCGAAATCAACACTACACGTGCACGAGACAACGCTAGTATTCCCGCCAAGTTAGCTGTACATTTTTTAAGGCGAACATTATTCTGATAAATGTCACGTTGTCACAAGTTTGCAAGAAAGAAGGAATATTTTAAGAAAAGGACGATGCTTTTTGTGTTTACGTCGAGCGAAACATCTAGCACGTGACTGTGAATCATCAAAGAAGTGTTTTAATTGTTAAGGAAATCATCACGTGGCCTTGTGTGAGAAATGAACACGTGCTAATTACTTTAAACTTTACAAAAGAATCACGTAAGGAAGACACCTCACCAATTATTAAAGAACGCGGTATTAATCAACCCAACAATACTAGCTACATTTCGTGGAATAAATCCAGAATTAAACGTCCAAGAAAATGTTATCTTAATTGCAGACAGCAATGGCAGACGGAAGTGTGTAACCCTCAAGACAAAGATAAAAAAGCGATATTGCGCATCATCATCGATCCAGGATCACAACGCACCTACATAACGGAAAGAGCAAGTCAAAGTTTACAACTGCCAGTTAAAAAATATTGTCATAAAAACTTTTGGAAACGACGACGATCAAAACCTACAATGCAACATTGTTAACCTGCGTCTGAAGAGCTTCCTGTCACAGTTTACCCTGGACGTCAACGCGTTAGAAGTTCCATAAATTTGTTCACCGCTACAAAGACAAGCTGTAAAATGGACAAAGAATCACTATCCACACCCTCAGAACCTAAGACTTGCAGACTACACAGCGAGTGAAAAGCTGAATGTTGACATTTATTAGGAAGCGACATCCTCTGGCGAGTGGTAACCGGAAACATAAGGAAGGGAGTCGACAAACGCCCCGTTGCCATTGAGACACACCTTGGTTAGGTAATCTCAGGACCCCGGGGGGAAAGGGGGGACTTGCTCTGGGATCTGATAGGGGTGTCCTGCCGGAACCCCAAAAACCTGACGCTACTTAAGACAACAAAATCTCGAAAAACCATACCCTGTTTAAGCAGTGAACTCTGGGAAGTCACGATTTTGCACTCTAACCCTAATGGAAAACCAGGGTTACAGTTAGGGTTAGGGTAATATTTTGACCTAGAATAATTTTTTTAGGGTTTGATAGGGATAGAGTTAGGGTTGCTAAGGTTAGGGTAAACTAGGTTTGGCTAGATCACGTGACTTAGTGATAGCACGCAGTGAGCTATGATTGTGAAGGCAGAATAAGTTTGTAAGTGACATCGAAAAGTTTGGTGGCATAAAAGTTGGTATATCCCTGTTTTGACCACCCCCTATACTTTGGTGCAGTGACAGATGAGTAAAACTCTTGGAGAAGCTAATTACAGCAAACTGAAAAAATTCTATCTCCTATTTTTCAACTCTATTTCCAGTCAAACTTCTAGCAGTAATTTGTTTTCATCATTGCTATTGTTTGAAATGGTTTTCTTTTAAAATTCATGCTTGCTTCAAATTTATGATTTTTCTATTAAGACACTATGGTAAATTATAGACCCTATTCAAGACTGAAGGGAAAATCGCATACCCTATGTAAGACATCTAATATTATTTATTTAAAAGCACTTTAAGTCGCGAATTTTTGTACAAAATTTAAATTTAATTATTTATAGAAAGCTAAACATCAAGCATTTCATTACGTATTGCTTTGGAACGATGCCATCAAAAACGCTACTACAAATATAACAATACAATCATGAAAGAACATTTTAAAACTAAACAATAACTATCTGGCATGCAACACGTTACTCACGCAAGTTATAATAATCGATTGATTTATCATAATCATACCAAGGGCACTATAGGACAAAGTCGTTGTGTGTCTGTGATATCAATAATCCAGCTAAAATGTGCTTATCTGATGTTAGTCCTTTGTAGCTTTTATAAAGCGACATCTACCGAACACGGGCAAACAAACGTTCCGACGTTTGAATATCTGTAATGGTTTCGAATTTGGGTTCCAGTCCGTCCTCCGCTATAAATTAGTTAGCTATAATTAATAAGTTAATCAAATTCGACTTAATATCACTCTAAGAGAGAGGGGTGAGCAATAGAGCTCTTTCTATTGTCCTCTCGTCTGCTCCTATAATTGGATTATCTTGACAGGTGAGGGGGACAATGATGATAGATTGGGCTTTACCAAGGGCTCCTACCAAGGCCACCCGTGGAAGGATCAAATTCGTTACCGTAAAAATTACTAGTAGTAACGCTTAACATTCCTTTGTCGTTTACGATTGCTCGTAGCATTTTCGATTTACCGGTCCCGTTTTCACCAGTCAAAAAAAAAAAAATAGTCCCCTTGCGCCGCTACGCAGGCTAAACCTTTCCATATGTCTTCTAGTACATAACTTTGGTCGCGTAAGAAGCCAGTAACAGCGGCTCGAAAAATGAGGAAACACAAGTAATGGTTGACCAATTAATTCACAGTTCTAGTCAGACTGTTCAATAAAGGCTAGAACAGAGGGACTCTTGGATTGCATGTTTGTTTCAGTCATTTCTGTATTTCAAATAGAGGTTCACATCAATATCTCAAATATATGTCGTATTGACTAGTCGTCAGATTTTCCGGTAATGAACGCCCAATGTTTTAACTTTCAATTTCAACGGTCTTGATTCTACTATTGTGAATGACAGTCCCGCTTTTGATCCCTTACGGTAACGAATTTGATCCTTCCACGGGTAGTAGGAACGGTAAAGCCTAATCCATCATCACTGCCCCCCTTACCTGTCAAGATAATCCAATTATAGGAGCAGACGAGAGGACAATAGAAAGAGCTCTATTGCTCACCCCTCTCTCTTAGAGTGATATTAAGTCGAACTTGATTAACTTATTAATTATAGCTAACTAGTTTATAGCGGAGGACGGACTGGAACCCAAATTCGAAACCAATACAGATATTCAAACGTCGGAACGTTTGTTTGCCCGTGTTCGGTAGATGTCGCTTTATAAAAGCTATAACAGAGGCCAGAAAGGTAAAAGGCAGAGGGAATAATACTTGATTACCACAAAAGAGTGCAGATACATACAATGTGTAAATTGACGTGGGAGCTACAAAAGACTAACATCAGATAAGTACAATTTGTAGCTGGTTTATTGATATCACACACACACAACGACTTTGTCCTAGTGCCCT
>JAAAQI020135538.1:0-12845 GCA_011800005.2 Stichodactyla mertensii
AGGAAAAAGTCCCAAAGGAATGACACGTGACCTGTATTGGGAAAACAAATACGCCCAAGCGAATAAGGTCTATTCTCGAGAGTTAAAACAATGCCTCACGCATTGATGTGCCTGTTTACCCAGAATGTCTTACAGTCTCATCATGTTTTAAACTCGACTTTTTTTTCCAATTTGGTATGGAAAGTATGTCTGACAGTAACATTTTTTTACATTTTTATCTATGTTGATCGAGGTATTTCATAGTTTATTTTACTATCTGATGGGAGGGGCTGGTTTGAGATGTTTTTGTTCTAAATCTTGACCTTTCTATACTACTTCAGATACACAGTGCGCTTTTTTATGGTTGTTTATCGATATGGGAGGGGATGGTGGAGAGGTTTTGTAACGTCTTGACCTTTCTATACTACTTCTATACTACTTCAGATGCTGTAGGACTTTCTATTGCTACTGCTTGTCGATATGGGAGGGGATGGTGTAGAGGCTTTTGTAGTGTTTTGATTTATTCTATTCTACTTCGGGTGTTCTTAATTCCTTGTCATTATGGGTAGAAGTACTGATGTTGCATAAAACTTCACACACTTAGTATTTTCTATTTCTATAAAGCTGGTTTTGTGAAGGAGGGGAGGTTGGGAAGTGTTTTACCCTTTTTTGGTATTTTCAACCAAAAGGTTCCTTGTAGTATTCACTCATTCGCCCTTACAACCAACCAATTATTCTCAACAAACATCTGCAGGCCTTGGCACTGATGACAGATTCAAGCGGTTTCAAGAAACACTTAAATCACTTATTGAATTGTCGTAGCTTTAGGCTAATTTATTCTTTAAAATGCTGGATACATCCTTTCTACACACGATAAAGTAAAAGCTGACCGCCCAAGTAAGAGTTCTTCGGTGTATCCCTTATTTTAAGAGTACGCCCATTTATAATTGGTTTTTTGATCGGCAAAGCATTCGAAAGCAACGATCTTAATTTAATAATACAAGCATCCCCATTAGTGCTAGATCTTTGGCTAAATTTCGTGGGCGTCCAAGTTATTATGGCGCCAATATTGAGAAAGCTTCTCTCACGAAAGCACCCAAGTCATTTAACCACTTTTCAGAAACCCGCTCCTTAAATGGGGTCTAGAAGAGTCTATAATCTATACTTCAAGGATGTTTTTGTTTATAAAACTTTGTTTTTTAAGTTGTAATATTGTTTGTGTTCTTGAGATGTGGAGTAGAAATAATTTATATTGTTAGGTTTTGCGTTGCAGAATTTTTTCCCTCGAAACGAATAAATCATATAAGTTAGTTGGTAATTATTGATGATTTTAATGGTGTTTGTCGCTATAATGGCTTTTCTCCCTCTTTTCTTTTCATTTTTGAAATAAAGTAGAATAAGCCCATTTTTATGGAAAAAGCTATGAAAAATTAAAGAATACAAGTTTTTGTTATTTGCTATCAGAATTTTTACGTTTACGTTTATGTTTTTCTTTGTTTTTAGTTAGACGAATAATTAACTGCTGATTTGGAAAGGTGACCCCAATTTTTTTATTTTATTTTTTTGGAACTCTAATGTGTTGAAGAAACTCTGTGCCAAGTATCGGTGTTTAGATTACGCCAACGTTCTTAAACCTTACGAAAACATACAAGGGAAAGATAATTGTAGCTTTATATTGTACCTTAGTTTGTTTAGAAATCGACTTTCTACGCCTCCAAGTTACGTAAAGAACTTTGTCAGAATACAAATATCGAGCACGATTATCATCAGTCATACAACTTTTCTTTTTACTTATTTATTTGTCTTAGAAGTAAAAACTTATGATTTACACAGTACGATTCTTGTCTATATCTGTCGCATGGAATCTGCTTACGCCATAACTTGCTTACCATTTACACGCGCGCAACTTTCTCGGCTACGACTTCTGTTTTTTAAAAGCAGTCTTTCAAGCGCTAAGTGTCATGGAACTTTAACATTGTCTCTGAAAGTAATCAACTTTACTGTTTCTTTGTCGCTAAAATTTTTCGATTTACACGAAGCAATTCGTGCTGTAAGCATGGCGCAAGCAGATCGCGTGCGACAGTAGCAAAAGTTGTACATGAAGATGTACTCCTAGATTAATTTTCCTATTTTATAATTTATAACTTTTATTTTAGAATCAAGGCGCTTTGAACTTTGAAAATTTATATTATATTTTTGGAATTCGGTACTAAAAGTGCGTCGCGAACAACAAATTAATACTAAGAAAACGAGGCAAAAAACAAACAAAACAAAACAAAGGAAAAATACAAACAAACAAACAGACAAAACAAAAATACGTTGCTTCAGAAAATTTTATTGAGCGTTGTTCAATAAAGTAGAAAAAGGTTTCGAGGCTTTTTCATCTTCTGGTCGTAATCTGGTCACAAGGACTCTTCTTGAATGATTGACAAAATTCGTTTTAAGTCTAACCGATGTACATAGTGAAGTTGGATAGCCAATCAGAGAGCGAGTCTTTGCAAACCTTTCTTGATCCTCAAGTTTTTTGAAATGATTCTAAACATTTAGTTGCAACAGGAGTGATCTAGATATGCGATGCGAAAAATTAGAATATGCTGTAAATTTGAAGCTGAATTTTGTAATTTTATGGCTGTAAGCCAGTATTTAGCACAGAATAAAACTAACGTAAAGGCCCCGTTACACTGCATTTTTTCGTCGAGGTAGGCTTGGGAAAACTCGTAATAGCGATGTTGGACGATTACGAAACCAGGTGCAAACGCTTTTGAAAAGGACGGGTTAAAATTGCGAGAAACATTGTTGGTGTCGTTACGAGACAATTCTGAGAACATCGCTCGGTGTAACGGTGCCTTAAAGAAAAAACAGTTTCGTAAAATGCACCATAAAAAGAGATTATAGATCAAAATACCGAGTTAAAGGAGTATTGATGACGTTTGTTTGAAAATTAAAGAATTCACAGACTTATGAAAATGTTCAAAATTACAAGCAAATGTATGGTTAGGTAGACACTATCTACCATACACAGTCAATGTTATTCTTTAAAGTTAATACCGATTACGCTACACTTAGTCGCTATAATCTTCAAGCTTTACATAGTGAATTAGACTATATTGGTGCTCTCTCCCATTTAGAAGGACTTTGTTTTCGAATTTGATAAATTTGTAAAATTCGTACCCAGTCCTCCCACTCGTTGTAGTGGGCAATTACGTAAGCGGACGAGATGTAGGCGGCGTAGGGTGAAATGAACTACAAGTCTTTGTGTTGTACAGTTATTGTTGAGATTCTTTACAAACAATGAGTACATTTACTAGTAATAGGAAATGAAATACAAAGCATTATAATTGACTGACGCATTTTGACTTCATGTTTTTCTTTCATCCATTCTTTCTGTTTTAAGAAAACATCAGCATTAACGAACGGGATTCAATTTATGATCGAGAAATACGTAAATAGAAATATTTAAAGAATAGACACAGGATGATAAATAAACCATAAGGAGCTCAGAAAAATCACTTTATTTAAAAAAGAAAAAAAAGATCTACACATGCGCAACATTTTCTAATATAAATTAACCGAAATAAGTTTCGTGGGCAAGCAATTTAGTCGATTTCTTTCTCTGTTTCCATGGATACGCTCTGACATAGATACCTTGAACCTTGGAATGTTAATTCCCGAGAAATTGATATTTCATCGCAATAATTGTACTTCAAAACTTTAAGACCGAATTACCATGGTTACTATAATGGATCTGCCAATCAAATTATGGGCTTGTTATGTAAGGAAATGTGCTTAAATATTTCATTTTTCTCTTTTTCTAGCTCAAATCAACGTTTTAGACTGTGTGTGTTTTTTTGACATTTTCATTCTCTCTTTGCTTCTCATAATTTTTCCCTTTTTCTTCTTAATTGTCGTAAATTCGTTTTCCTTGTTTGTTTGCTTAGTTGTCATTCCTCTTTCTTAATTTTTTTAGTTTTAATTACCTTCCTAAAAGTGACCATCAGAATTTGTTCAAAGCCTAGTTTTAAGTTGGCTTTTCCACTCCACCAAAAACCCACAAAACTAATCAAATACCTTGTAAATCATGGATAAACATTAACACTCACTAGAAGACGATAAGGGTAGTTTGCCTCATTTAGCATCATTGATAAATGCTAACGACTTTTTTCAAATAAGGTCGAAAACAAATCTTATCTCGCATCGAAAGTCCACCTTCAAAAATATTTCTTTCTTCTGTAGGCATTATTTCTTCTACAAAACATATTTTTCTAAATTTAAAATGGAATACATATTTTTTGAGGATACAATTTAGATTTTAATTTGGTTGTTTTGGGCTGAGGAAACGAGAGTTAACTAGTTTCGTAATTAATGAGAGGAATAGAAAAATAATAAATACTTGTTCAGCTGCTACAAACTGCATTCTTAAATCCGCTTTAAAATGTTTATATCATGAAGTTTGCCAAGATTAGATTCAACTCCACAACTTATGCCCAACCACCCACAACCATCGTTCCCAGATTCATTAATCTTCGCACTCCAAAATAGATAAAGAACTCGTATTTATGAAAAGATCGATTGGAAGCATAATATCTTGGCTAGATAATATTTCACTACAATTTGACAGTGTGTCATTGGATGATATCGCTTTTGACTTTACTTCTAATACCTCTATCTCCTAGACATGCCACTTGGTGTTTAAAATCTTGATGTTGCTTTGCTTTTAATTCGCCAGTAATTTTTTGTTTGCTTTCAATGTGAATTCTTCGTATGGAAAAATTGATCCAATTTATAAGTTTATCTTCAATGATCTAGTCAATCCCGTTTCAGTGAATTGTTTTTTGCTCTGTTTCTTTGACAATCGCGATTTTTCTTTCATTTTGCTTTATTCTAGCGTGGGAAATTCCATTTTGTGTTTCTTATGCTAACAGTAAACCAAAAAAGTACCATGCATTCAACTAAATATGGTTTTAAAACCAAGAGATTGTTTTCCCTTTACACTAGGTTTTACGGTTTCCTCTTTTGACGGTCATAAATCATTGAAAACTTCCAGAATTGCTTCAAAGCCCTAAGGTTTTTCCTAAACGAGAATCTTTCTAAAGCTAATCATTTTTCGGCTTAGAAAATGAGTTCCCGCGACTTAAATCACACACACATTCAATACTGACACAAGCATTTATGTTTATGAATCAATTTGCGTTTCCATAGCAACCTATCTATCGTGATTGGCTCGTTTCTAGTTGAACGTTTGGCTATTCACTATCAATCTACGCTCTGGGAGGGGGTTAAAGAAAAATACTAATGAATCATCCCCCTAACCGGTTTATCAATGGCAACTCTCCATTCTTCAAAAGTATTGTATCGAGAAGTTTTTGTCTTGAACCTAAACAATATGCACCATGTTAGTGTTTATATTAAAATTTCAACCAAACACTATCACAAAAGTAGCTCAAACTTCAGAGTAAAACAGATTTCTACTAGTTTAAATGATGGGCTAACATGACAGTGAATAAAGTAGTTTAGATAAGTTATTACTTATACAAATTTTGAAATTACAACAAATGGCGTCGGCAGCCTTCGAAGATGTGGTGTTTTATTTGCATAAATGTAGAAAGGTATCGCGGGTTTAATAGAGTAGTTAGTGATAGTATCAGCGTTATCTCTGAAAGGATGGCATGATATTTTTTTATTTGAATGAAAAATAGTGATCGATCTTAATGATTGTGGTTAATTATGGCTAGGCTCGAGTTTCAAGTAAAGGATTACAGAGAGGCGCCGTAAATTTTAAGGAATTCTTCTTGCCTTATAAAGCACTCGCAGGCAGCCATTGTTTTGTCTCTGGGCATTTTTAAAGGATTTTCTGGCTCTCAGACAGCTGTTTCCGTACATCGCTGCTAGATGTGATCTTCCATCCACTGACCGCTCCATCTAAAGCCCTAGACTCGGCAAAGTGGTTTACGTCCTACGCATTGGACCGCAAATGGAATAACATAATGTGATAGAGAATAGATGGAAGTTCATTGTGAATACTCGGAGGAACTCGACCTTATTTGAGATTACCAACAGAATATGATATTGTTTGTAACTTTGCAGTTCCGTTAATGGTGCTACACGCGCCTCATTCAAAAGACAATAAGTGTATGTGGGTGGACCGCTGACTATACACGTCACATGACAATATCCCTTTATCATTGTGATCGTCTTGTAAGGACACATTGTATACTACTTGTTTTGAAGACACTGCTTGTGTTGTTCTAAGGTACCATCTCCGATAAGAGCGCAACTAAGACAAGGATATGGAATACTCCCTCCCTTTTTCGTTTGCCTGCACTATCTCGGACTCTAAACCGGCGCATCTAAATTAATTTAATTCAAAATAGACGACATGGTTAACTTCGGAGCTGTTCTTGAACACATCGATGTATGCAGTAGAAAAGGATGCATAGAGGCTTGAGATTTATATCAAGAAACCTCTACCATATCTAGAGTTTTGGTTTACAAAACTTTCAAATAAGGCCGGCGACAGACAGAGTCAGTAAACTGGCCGTCCATCCGACGTAAAGAGCGCGAGAGAATCGTATGAACAAACCTGAAACCTACCAAAAACATGGAAAGGAATAGAGTTCTAAATTGGAGTGATTGTCTTATCGGAGTCTTGGTCATTATATTATTTTGCGTTACTCTGTTACTGAATATTCTTGCTCTACATTATACCTATAGTAAGATACGCAAGCCGTCGAACAAGAAGATTCCTCATCTACTGGTAGGAGCATTGTCCTTAGGGGGTTTAGGAATAGCGCTTTTTGAATACCCTCCTTTCATAGCGTCCAGATTTCAAGGAGAATGGCTGAATGATTCTGGAGTGTGTAGCTTCGTCGCCTTTATTATTGTGCTGTTTGGTAACTTGACTATATGTCTGGTAGTGTTGATGAGTTTAGAGCGACTAGGTGCTATAGTTTTCCCCTTCTACTATAAGGAACATGTGAACTTCCGCAAGGCTGTCGTTGTTTTGGTTCTAGTTATAGCCTACTCAATATTACTCGCGAGTTTACCGATGTTTTTGGACCGAGTTCGCCTCAACGTTTCGACGGGTGTCTGCACGTACGCGGTGGATTCGCACAACACCAACACTAGCATCGTAGTGGCCGTTATGGTTTCCCATTACATCGCTTCAATAATTTTGATGTTTATATCAAATATGATCGTGGTTCGGACTGTAAGTAAACTGGATAAAAACACGATGTCCGACGAATATTCAAGTCGCTCCGGAGAGAGAAAACATGGGACAAATGCGTGCTTGAATTTCGCTAAAATGGTTGGAGTCTTGGCTTTCTGCTATACAATTTGCTGGACCATTATTTTGGTAAGTAATGTAGGAATATGTGTGGATGTTGGTTTGTATGGATTAGCGACAGACAGACAGCACTCGCGGGAGAGTTTGTGTGGATTCGTGTGTGACCCGGCAAATTTAACTTTCGAACACGATTTTCCTCATTTGAAATACAAAGACAAGCTCTTAACGAGCATAGGAGGAAGCCAGGATGTTATGAGTTTAGACGAGGCCATTTTAGTTAAGCAGTGTTTTCTGTGTAGTTTGTAATTAAAAATTGGAACGACACTCGCACCTTTGCATAAAATATTTACAGCCGTAAGATAACGAATGACCATCAGGGGCTTAGCAGAGGTTCTTAGAAAACATTTTTCGTTTCTAAGATTACCAGATATCTGACAGCCGGTATCAAAAAAAAAAAAAAAAAAACCTAAAACTCTCGCTTCCTTACACTGAGTGAAAAACCCTCGCAATTCCATTTGAAATATTCGCCTTATTTTAGTAAACCGACTTCATTAAGAAATACCAAGAATCGATGTGTAGTTTAATTTCATGATGTATTTGCCACACTTCAATGTTGTTTGACTAGACAAGTCGAAAAACAAGCTTCTCAGTACATCGGAAATTTTCGAATTTTCTTAGTTCCGAGACAAGAAATTTTCCAACACCAATCTTATCTATATTGTATAGTTTTTGAATATTTTTGAATCTCAAAAGATTTCGGAAATAATAATAAGCCTATTGTACTGAAATTTCCATTTGTACCGGTAGGCAGTGCTGATGGAAGACGGCTCACTTCTTAAATAGCGAGTTTTTCCTTATTGCCTTATGTACATTACGAAAGACCAATGAAAAAAGTGAGTCAAATTTTCATAAAATATCGGTAATTTTTGAAAACTTTGATAAAACAGGGACACAAAAGACGAGAATTTTTAGTCTATCAGGATGAATTTCCTTGCCAAACCGTAATTATCTTCTGTAATCACTTCTCTTTGGAGTACAAAAACCGAAAATTGTACGAATTGTACGGTATTTTGTTTTCGTTAAAAAAGAAAACACATTGGTGAAACTTCGTTGCTTTGCCCGGGCATTTTGGTCTTCTGATGCCGGTAAATAAACCACGAAATACCACCACGAAAAGCTGAAATTTTCTATTAGGACAAATTAGATGGTGATTCTTGTTGAAAGTTGTGGGATTTATGTCACTAGAATTAATTTCAATTATTTTAAGCCAAAGAATGATCACTGGCACAATACTTCTGTCATATTTCTTTAATACCAAGCTCTTGTTGTGTCTTTCGAGTTTATTAACGACGTCAACTAACAGCTTACATAACCCACGTATTTTAATCCCAAATGTCGCTTTTTTACATTTCATAAAAGTTTTACGATTTTAACACTACAAATGCAAACCTCAACTTCAAATGAGGCTTTTTATAATGAGAATGGATCTATTAATGTTGGCCACAACTTTGCCCTTTTACTCTTAGTAAAGATTCGAAAGAAATTTGTTTAAGGTTTGATCTCTTGTTTCCTCGCCAAATACAGGATTTTTATTACTCGATCAGATAATAGACTAATTGAGCGGCAGTGTAGTGTTCAATGGGATTATGGGGAATTCCGAAAAAGAATTAAAACCAGTGTTGTTGTGCGCAGTGGACAAAGTTAATATGGGTTTTATTTTGGAATTAATGAACCTGACGGACAGACAGACAGAATTATAGGCCGTCAGACAGACAGGCAGAAAGACTGACAGCACATATACACATTTACATTACACGAAAGAAACATTACTAAACTGAATAACACATTTGCGTTCCACGGAAGAAACATTACTAAACTGAAAATAAAAAAGGATGAATAAGACGAAGGAAATCGGAAAAAAGACGTTAGGGGGGAGGAGAAGAGGTGGACATGAATCAAAAACCGTATCATTCGACTCTAGACTCGCACATAACTTGATGTTCCTATATTTTAAGTATGGCTATCTCTTTGTCAAGATAAGATCGGTTAAATGTTAACGTATATTGATGTTTTAGCCAAATATCGGAGGAGGCTTTTAGTTTTTTAAAAAGGCACTCATGCAAGATTTGCATAGTAGATCAAGTCATCAACGTCTTACAACTCATCTTTGTCGTGCCTACATGAACACTATCGAGAAAACAAATGGCTAAGTCGAGCTCTACCTGTAGTCTCTAGGAGTCTCGCTAGAATTGAAGGCATTGCTTGAAAACTCGAAGGAAAAAATGACCGAAGGAAAAAATGACGGCCGAAATCGTTTTCGCTGAGGGCCTTGTGTCTAGCCGTGGGTAGCCCTTTTATATTGGGTTCACCAAGCCTTCCTCTGGTTAGTCATAGAGGTTCTTCTAACGCAGAAGTTTTCAAGCCCTCTTTCGGATCCTCTTTTCTCCGACTCCTGGATCCGACCCTGTTAGCTGTAGTCTCTAGTCTTCTCACGTTTAGTTGAGCCCGCAGTGAGATTCATACAAGTAAGGCTATCGGGTCAATACATTGGTTATGGTATCATTTGCATTTCAACCGCTGGCAGCCATAATATCTGCCATAATATATAGCTCTGTTTGTCTGAGTGTTATTTTTAAGGGCCATTCTTGTTTTTGTTCTCTTTATAACTACCCCTTCCCACGAGATTGCATGAGATTTATTGCGAAAATCGTTGCATCGCGACCCGTATTATCGTAAATACGGTTGGATTTTTGTGGTTTTCTGAGCCGTCAATCATCTTTGGGGGCGGAAATTATGCGAATCCATGAAAGTCATTGGTTGATTTGAATAATGCCCGCCCCCAAAAATGATTGACGTCTTAGAAAAGCACAAAACCCCAACCAAACGATTTTCGCAGTAAGATTGATAGTTTACTCACAAGGAAGGATTTTTGGTCACAAATCGACAGATCGTATAGATTTTCTTACTTAGGGCGAAATGTTATTTAATCTCGTTAAACGTGGAAAGCAGAGTAGGATAAAGAACCTTATTAACATGGGATGTGATTCTGCACGAAGATTAGGCAATTATCTTTAGCTTCATGTGAACACATCAGATTTTGTCAGATAATTCCCTAACTTTGATTTCCAAGATAATCTTCTTTTATAACCCCAAAGAAAAAGGGAAACAGAGATTCTTTTCGAATATATCTGTCAGTTTCTTTTTAAAGATTGCACCAGCATTTTTTACCTTCATTTTTGTATTTTAAACGCCCGCTAACTGCAATTGTCTGCAATGCTCATTTTTGGCCTACCACATTTAGGAAAGAAACTTTCCCGAATTCACTAAGATAATCACGAAACAATCAGTGCTTTCACGTTGAGGTTGGCCTTAAGTAAAAGAATCAAGTTCAGTCTCAACTTGGAACCATTGTTTCGTGATCATCCAAGCGAATTCGGGGAAGGTCTATTAGTTAGTTTAATTTTTTCGCGTAGTACAAACTAATAGTATTTTCTTTTTGATGTTTAGAACTTTGATTTTTGTACCAAAGACAAGACAAGAAGTTGAACCCATTCTGTACTTTGCAAAAATTCACCTTTCAATTATCATATCATTTTAGACAAACACTAAGAAGAAAACGACCTTACTCGCCTTCGTAAATTTGATGAAATGCGGCGATTGTGGCCCAGTTTTATAGGAAGCCATAGTTTTTTACTGAGTCCTTGATATTGTAGGTTTAGCGCTTTTCTACATATTTCAAAAACCGCGATATATATATATATATATTTTAACTTCTATAGTCGTTTCTCTATTATATGAACAACATTGTCTCGAAGTTTCATATCGATTGAAACATTGCAACATGGTCAAATTAAATAATAAAGTTTACCTAAAACGCGGTTGAGACTTCGTGCGCCTTCAATCGTGCAATCAAAGGAAAGTCTCAACCGCGTCTTAGGTAAACTTTAATATTTAATCTGACCATGTTGCAATGTTTCAATCAAAATGAAGCTTCGAGACAATGTTTTTCATATAATAAGGAAACGAACTTGGAAGTTTAAAAAAAATCTACCTCGCGGTTTTTGAAATATGTAGAAACGCGCTAAAACTACAACTATATCAAGGACTCAGTCAAAAAACTATGGTTTCCTATGAAAAAAATCGGATCTCCAAAACTAAAAAGAGAAACTCTTTCAAACGTTCATAGTTTCATTTCATACACTAAACGAACATTTTGCCGTGAATTAGAGATTAAGAAATTAAACTTTTATAAGCTTAGCTGAGTAACTTATGGATGCGCTCATACGCACGCAAAAGCACAAGTTCGAAATGGTTTTTCGTTTTACTCAAAATCGACTGGCCAAACTTTTCTAGTTTTTAGATATTTTGTTTGTCATATGCCATAGTTAATCGTAGTAGCTTTGGTTTTTCTAGGTGCCATCGTAATCGCTCGGAAATTAAGTTTAAGTGATTTCAATGTTTCTCGTTTATATCCGTTATTTTAAATATTATTTTCAAAATATTACAATTATTATAAATTTCAAACTAAGTGCAATATCTTGTGCAAGTTTGATAACAATCCAACAACGGAAAGTTAGTTAAACGGCTGTTCAAAAATGTTCGGTGCGGCTGCATGGAAACTGAAAACTAGGGCTTCAATACTTCAATGATGATGATTTTTTAGCACCTTTAACTGCCATCGTTTTGTTTATTTGTTTGTTTTTCTTTTGATATTCCTTTAAGTTTTTTATTTTTTTGCTATTTTTCGATAAATACACATAAATGGCTAACAGAGTTATCATGCTGTCTATAACAAGAAGAATAATCCACAAACCGTTCTATAGGATGAGAAATATTTGTTTTCGTTGGAATGAAGTTAATTGGAACTAAAATACAACTACATTACTAATGCGTGTAGTGAAGACGTTAAACTAACTTCAAAAAGAACCGACTAAATTATAAAAACATTTTCTCAACCTAAACATATATCATAAATTACACTGATTTTGGTTCGTTTGTTTGGGTAGTTTTGTGTGGGTTATTTTCCTGTGAAGCCATTAATGAGTAAACTGATGGCATTATTCTCGCTCGCCTTTAATTATTTTCCTAAGCATTGATAAATATTCCCACGCATGTTGTTCAAAACTATCGCTAAAGGGATGGATTCGTAGAAATAATAAAATTCGAAGAAACGGTAGTATTTAATATAATCACTGAGCAATTAAAACCGACCAAATGTTCTTCCGATATTGATTGTTAACCATTTTTTAAGGTTTTGCTATAGATTTTTTAAACGCAAGCATGTCTCTCATTTCCGCTTTTAGATTGTTCGAGAGTGTTATTATTTAGCGTGAATTCATTTGCATTTGCTATGAATTTGTCACGTTTTTTGGTTTTCCTCAAGATTCGGTGGGAAGATGAGATGAAAAAATTTCCTATAGATCTTCAAGTGCCAGTGGTAATGTTTCTTCCTAAAATCTTCTTCCTTTCGTTCTTTCGTTCTTTCTTTCTTTCTTTCGTTCTTTCTTTCGTTCTTTCTCTCTTTCTTTCTTTCTTTCTTTCTTTCTTTCTTTCTTTCTTTCTTTCTTTCTTTCTTTCTTTC
>JAAAQI020135560.1:0-12839 GCA_011800005.2 Stichodactyla mertensii
CTTTGGGACTTTTTCCTTTGTTTAATGGTAACGCTTGAGATGATACATTAATATGGATAAACCTCAAACAAAGAATCTTATTCCCAGGAGGTCTGAATTGGGAAAACATTACGCCCAAGCGAATTAGGTCTATTCTCCTTCCTCTGAGACTCCACATTTATCAGAAAATAAATGCCGAGAGTCAAAGCTAAATACGTTTGGATTCAAGACTAGAAGTGCACTATCGTTACAAGTCAAGAATATAGAACCTTGCATTGAAAGTTCAGGTGAGAAAAAGAGCTAATAGAAAGAAAAGAGGAAAGGCCGAGAAAGAAATAAAGGAATGAATGAATGAAATATATAAAAGTAAGCATTAAATAAGACAGAGGAGAAACGTACTCTTTACTGCGGAGAGAGGGTTTGGGAGAACCTAATTACCTACCAACTTCCTCAACCAAAACGTATGCTACCGAGCTTTTAGCTTTTTTTCATCAGGGTTAAAAAATGGTAAAAACGTATACAAACAACTGTGTGCGCTTACGAGCGCGAGCAAAATACGATGTCATCTACTGAGAATGTCTTGGATTCAACTACTCAACTACTACTATTAATGAGCGAGTGTGGCGTAGTTGGTTAGTGCGCTGACTACTAAGCGAGCCAGGCCCGTATTTCAATCCTCAGTGACCTCACACACTTGTTTCGACTTCTCTCTAATCCGTGTAGCTTTAGCTTTAAATACCCTTAAAACGGAACACTGATGGAGAGAGGGGGGTAAAGTGCGCACCGTCGGCTTCCAGTGATACCAGCCTCGTAGCTGAAGGAACTACCGACGTTAAATAAAAGTTACTTTACCTTTTTTTACTAAAACAACTACTACTGTAGAAATAAATCCGAAAAGGACAGTGTAATTATCTGGTAGCTTTCTACCACTGTCTCTGTTAAAGATGACTTTTTTTATTTTTACCGATGTAACATGCTTCATTTTTGTTGGTGCCATCTACCTTTAACTTGTAATTTGATTTAACCATATGTAATTACATTGGGCCCAGTTCAGACGTCTTACTTTTGCCGCGTCAAATCGAGTGCCTTTTAAGGTCGACTGTAATATTTTTCAGCATGGAGTGTGGCTAATAACCTCCTCTGTTATTAGGATCTGGGAGAACTGTAACCTCTGTAATACCCAAAATGGCGTCTTGATTTTGTTTTATTTTTTAATCTCTGCTGTAAAGTTAATGTGTGTGATTTTATCCCAATAGCTGAAAAATGTGGATTCCATTCGTGTTTGAAGCAGTTGCCATAATAACAGGTAATGTTACAGTCTTAGTGGTATTCACTCGTACACCTTCACTGCGCAAGCGGAAGCACTACCTACTGGTCAGCCTGGCAGTGGCTGATCTCCTCGTGGGACTAGTCTCGCTACCAATGTACGTAACACTAATCTCTGTACCTACAACGTCAACTTTCGACAGAATATATCAAACTCAAGATATCTTTTTTGGAACCGCATCTGTGTTTGGTGTGACAGCCGTGGCTATTGAACGAGTATACGCCGTATATTTCCCGTTCAAACATCGTACGCTTGGGAAAGGTTCTTACATCATTGGTATAACAGTGGTATGGCTGATGGCAGCGCTTTTAGCCACTTCAAAAATTTATGCGGAACAACCTACGTTTTATCCTACAGTTGCATTCATGTTAATTTCTTTTTTCATTGTGATGTTCTCATATACAAGCATATGGATCAAGATGAATTGCGTGACAAACATACAGAATCACGCAATACCTAGGCGTGACAAGAAGTTTACTCTCACGCTATTTATCGTGACTGTGATCAGTTTGATCGCATGGATTCCCTTTCTGGTAGTAAACTTATTAGGTCTTTTATGTTACTATAGATGCTTCGGATTCGCAGATTTTGCAACGATGTTAAGGGTAACCAAGTTTTGTCACTATGGTAACTCGTTCGTCAATCCTATCATCTACGCACTGCGCATGCCTCAATTTAGAAATTCCCTTCTCTATCCATTACAGTGTTCTGTGTGCCAGAGAAACAACGAAATCTATGGCAACGGCATCCGAAAACATGACAACCTCAGAAACTATGACAACAATTCCAGTGACCATGAAAACGATGGCAGTGACCATGGAAACAATGACAGTGACCATGGAAACAATGACAGTGACCATGGAAACAATGGCAGTGACCATGGTAACGTAGTTGAAATATCAAAAAACATCTTAAGGGAAACATCAGTATAACAGTCACTGCATCCATAACTTTCGTTACGGATGCAGTGATACATATATATCTACCGATACAGTGTTTACTTGGTTATGTGCTGTTCATACAAATTGATAAGAACAATGAAGTTTATAAAAACTTTGGCCAACGAGAGTAAAACGAGCTAATAATACATCTCTGTATCGTATCTATCAATGCTATATAGTACTCAGCACATAAAGGCTCTAAACTCGAACTTCAAGACTAATAATAGCATACTTCGATGGTCCAATGGTTGTTGTGTTGGTCTGAGATCTGGTCAAGTTCGCTCAAATATCTTAGCTCTACTATAGATTAAGAGCTTTTGTTTATTGTTAGTGGACAGTATTTAAGTCGAACGCAAGACAAAGACTAGAGAGTACTGCGTGTGTACAGACGGTATCTGACAGAGCCTGTTAGTACGGTGTTTAGAACCTGGAAGTACTTTTAGTGGTAGAATTTGCCACATAAAAGATTAGTGAAATCCACATCAATATCTGGGATAATCGCTAATATTAATACAAAGTTTGAAGAAAAACTTTAGAATCGTTGGTCGAGGAAAAGTTAAGAAAGAAATTGAGACTTTCACCAAAGAATCAACACAGGAACAGCTAAAATCCAAACAGTCTTGAACGGTTAATCAATCTACAATTCATTCATGTGGACTCCATGGCTATTCTTGTTAGAAGCAGTTGTCATAGTAACGGGGAATATTGCTGTGCTGGTGATGTTTGTCGGTACATCTTCACTGCGCAAGCGCAGACATTTCCTGATCGCAAATCTTGCGGTAGCTGATCTATTTGTGGAACTAGTGTTAGCTCCCTTGTACGTCACCTTGAACTTTGTATATTTACAGAAATTGGTCATCGTATTTTCTGTGCAGGATATGGCCATCGAGCGAGTGTATTCCGTCTATTTTCCTTTCAAATATTGTTCGATTTGGACAGGCATCTATATGATCGGGACACCAGAGAAAAACGCATGCGCATGCGTGAATTTTAACAACGTTTGCAAGAAATCAAGAGAGTTTCAGTGTGAAAATAAATGCTCATTTTCTCCTAATATACAAAACTTTTCGGTGGTATACTTTTGTGGGACCAACATATCATATAAATAAATAACATATATATGTAAGAATTAGTCTTAAAAGAATTGATCTTAAGCTTTGGCATTTTGTGAAGTCTAGTTGTAAAGCAAGTGTGAAAGTAAAATTTGCATATTTTAATAATAGTACGAAGACGTTTTTAACTAATTTGCATACAGGTTACGAGCATGCGCAGACGTTTTTCTCTAGTGTCTATGATCAGTATAGCAGTGATATGACTGATGGCAGTGAAAATAGCTTTTATACAAATGCACGATAAAGGAATCCTCCTCACAGGCATGGTACTAAACCTGATATCTCTTATCACGATCAGAATCACATACAGCCTTATATGGATAAAGATGAATTGCGTGACACAAGGACTGGATAATTTTATAAGCCGTCGTGGCAGACATCTTAATGTCACGCTCCTTATCGTTACTATTATAAGGTTGGTATGGCACGGTTTGTGACGACTGGTGTCTGTGTCTCTTTGATCAACATGTTTTTGTTGCAATGACCAAATTTTTACAGTACAGCAATTCGCTGGTTAGTCCCGCCATCTACGTACTGCGCATGCCTCAGTTTAAGTTTAAGTTTAATCATTTACCACTTTCACACCCCATAATGCTTTGCGTTTTTTGGGGGCAGAACGAGATAAAATCGTTAATATTACCATGATGATTATATAGAATCTTATGATGTTATTATTATTATAAACGCTATGAGGTTCAAGGAAAATTCATTTCCTGACTCGGGAATTCCACGTTGAATTCAGCGACTCGCGACTTGTGCGATATCGTTTTTCTCGCGAAATTCAACGAGGAATTCCCTCATCCTCCAATGAATTTTCCTATAGAATTAAAGAAAAACTAGCTAAAAACAATTATAGTGGTATCAGAATTACCAAAAACCAGAAAGAAAGAAATTTGAACAGGTTTATGATTAAATGTCAAGACATCTTTTCGTAAGTCCATACATTGTCTGCAACACCAAACTGTTCGTGTGGCATTGACTCTGATTAAACTGATACTCGATTTTTTTAATGATAATAGCAAGTATGCTGAACATCTGTATGAAACGTTTTGAATTTTCGAACAATTTTCTTTCCAGTTGCCCCCCAAAATGCAAAGCATTATGGGGATTTAAAAGTGGTGAATAACAAAAATAAAAATAAAAATGAATATATATATATCTCCCTACGATATATACCTAACCAAAAAAGATTCTGCAACTTTTGGATATATATATATATGTCTTTTGTTTCTCTATTGTTTCGTCTCTCGAGAACAAAAGACATATATATATCCAAAGTTGCAGAATTTCTTTGGTTAGGTATATATATATATAGTACAATTGTATATATGAAAGAAACCTATACCCTGATAATAACAATTTAATGAAATGTATTGAATAAAGGTGAAAGAGAAAATTTATGCCCTGAGTGGGACTTGAACCCACAGCCTCGGTATACTAGTCCGATTGAATTCTTTCTAATGTAAATAATTTTATTGTTTCTGCCATCCAACATGGCTGCCGTGCAAAACCTCTACTGGGGAGTTTCGCCTACAGATGTGTGTGGTCTATCATCAATACGATTACGATAATATTAAATATTTAAAAAACTAGTGAATAATTAATGGCAGAACACAATAGAAACCATAGACCGTGGAGGAGGTTTTAAATCCGATGAAATATCGTCTTTATTTGCATAAACTTTAACTAGGATTCTCTCTGCCAAACTTGGTTCATTCGTAAAAAATCCAGAAGAACCTGAGAACATGCACCTAGACGTTTTTTAAGCATTTCAATAAACTCGCACATCGTGTTTTATGGGGTCTAAAACCACTCGGCTACCCCAGTACAAATGATTTTTGAATAACTGAGCATATCTAATTCTTCTTCTTCTGAGTCTCGACATTTCTTATAAAATAACTGCCGCGTGTCAAAGCTAAACACGTTCACCTTTAGCTTTATTTATTTAAATGCGGTACTTCCATAAGTTTTACAATTACGTGAAAGCCGTACATAAATAGAAGCAAAACTACTTCTTAATAGTAATTACAGAGATAACAATTTCATAAGAAAGATAAAATCATATACTAAAGTCTTCATAAAAAACGTTGTTCAGTGTTCATGGAGAGTCTATACGACAAATTGATATCCGATAAGCTCTTTTTAAATATACTTTTAGAGGAAGAAGATCTCAAGTCCAAAGGGAGAGAATTCCAGTTCAGTCTGGATTTAAGAATAGAAGTTCACTGCTATCGTTACAAGTCAAGAACACAGAGCCTTGCATTAAAAATTCAGGTGAGAAAAAAGGCTAGTACTAAGAAAAGAGAAAAGGCCGAGAAAGAGAAAATGAATGAATGAAATATGTCCGAATAGTGTGAATAATAGCGTAAAGAGCTGGGAAAACTGTGACGTCCTCATTGGTGGAGCTAAGGAAGTTGAAATTTTAGGATAAAATACAATGAACTTCTTTGAATGTCGCAAAACTACATCTCGTAGGATAAATACCTTAAAGAACCTCATGATTCATGTTCAGTATAACTTTTAGAAATAATTTTTGGAAATGAAACCCCAAAAATGTGACAAAAAATTATTTTTTCCTGCTGTAGTAAAGAAAAGCAGCGACTCTCACTTTCTTCATCACATACATAATCAACCTAACACTTAATAACCCTTATGGCATCTGCCGCATTCTGATTGGATAGCGGTATATTTCCATTAGCAAATAACCTGAATATTACAGTCTGACATACAGAACAACCGTCAAATTATCTCATCCCGACCACTGTCTGTATTCATTTCACAACATCTGCTAGTGGTCGTTTACATGACACCGCAATGAGTTTCATTCCGCAACGAGTTCATCCCGGTTAGCAGAAGAAAATTTCATTCCGGAACAAATCGCTCATTCTGGTACAACATTTTATACTAGTATCATGTCAACGTGATACGAATACTCATTCTTGGCCGGGAATGAAACTGCTCTCTGGGATACTGGAAACGATTGGCGCATGCGTATCAGACACAGTGTTCGGTAATGCCATGGGATCGGAGCTGAGCACGTTTTAGTAATCATGTAAATACGGTATGAAATCATTCTCGTTGTGAAACGAAACTCATTCCGGTGTCATGTATACGAGCCCTTACAGGGTTACAATCTTTATACAAACTGACTTTGCCTCGTGTGTATCCTGGCGGTCAGTGGTATTTCAAAAAAGGTCATGCCCTCGCGGATTTGTAATCCATACCAAATTCCAGTCGTATCGGTCACCCCAGCTACTCTCGTCCAACCTTTTCTGTTATTAGGATCTGGGAGAACTGTAACCTTTGTAATACCCAAAATGGCGTCTTGATTTTGTTTTATTTTTTTAAATCTCTGCTGTAAAGTTAATGTGTGTGTGTGCTTTTATCCCAATAGTTGAAAAATGTGGATTCCATTTGTATTTGAAGCAGTAGTCATAGTAACTGGAAATGTTACAGTCTTAGTGGTATTCATTCGTATACCTTCACTGCGCAAGCGGAAGCACTACCAACTGGTCAGCCTGGCAGTGGCTGATCTCCTCGTGGGACTGGTATCAGTGCCTATTTATAGAGTATTTCCCTCAATGGGTCGCACAGTCCCTAAAGAAGTATTTCGAATTCAAGATATTCTTTTTGGATCCGCATCTGTGTTTGGTCTGACAGCCGTGGCCATTGAACGAGTATACGCCGTATATTTCCCGTTCAAACATCGTACGCTTGGGAAAGGTGCTTACATCATTGGTATAACAGTGGTGTGGCTCTCAGCTGCAGTATTTTCCTGCATTGGTTTTCTTACCGGGCAAGACGAGGCAGTTTTGATTGTAAGATCAATTATTCCAATCTCCCTTTCCCTCGTCACCGTAACGATTTCATATTTCCTTATATGGATCAAGATGAATTGCATGACAAATGTACAAGGTCACGCAATCCATGGAAGTGACAAGAAGCTTACTGTCATGTTCCTGATTGTCATTATCATCAGTTTCATTGCTTGGGTTCCCTTTCAAGTTCTCAGTGTTCTTTCAATAATATGTTTCTCTTGTATTCGCCATACTGACCAGTATGTTCTTGTTGGTGGTAAATTTCTTCAGTACAGCAACTCTCTTGTCAACCCTATCATTTACGCATTTCGAATGCCTCAATTCAAGAGAGCTCTTCTGAATAGGGTACGATGCTTCAGTCATCGAATTCCACAAGTTCATCCCAGGAATCCCAACTTCATTTTACCATTAAACAATACCAACTATGAAGGCAGCGGTATGAGAAACGATGCGATGATTTCGCTTTGACGGATAAATTGAATTCCACATGTTCCTCCTCGTAATCCCAGCTTCGTTTCACCATTACAGACTATTATAGACTGTACCAACTATGACGGCAGTAGGGGAAAAAATGATGCTATGACTTCGCTTGAACAGATGCTTTTCGGTCCACATATTCGGTCCAAATAAAGAAACTATACCCAAGGGAATGACACGTGGTCTGAAATGGGTAAACATTACACCCAAGCTAAAGAGGTCAATTGACAGAGAGAAGCATTTCAAATGTGTTCGAAAAAGCTTGTGAAAAAGATGAAACGATCAGATGCTGTGCTTCTCATACAATTCCTTCTAATTCGCCTTTCCGAAGTTCAAAGAAAAATTGGGCACGAACTTTATTTCGTACCCAAAATCAATCCCAGAATCCAATGCAAGCGGGCGGCACCTTTTGATCTTGTCCCTAAATTCAGCCCCACAATTCTGTGCGACACAGGTTCATTCCCAGTCCTCCTTTGAAATTCGGAAAGGCGAACTATACGAACTAACAGTTTGATGTCTAATTTTGGCATGCTCTTTCAAACGCTAGTCGTTATGACTTCAAAAATGTAAGTAGAATGACGTCATCCTTGTCAATGGGCTCTTGAATATTGTCTATAGTCAGACATACCACTTAAAAAATGTTATGACAACATTTTAGAATCGAAGGAAGTGAAAATAAAATCCAGGTTCTTGAGTGCAAGAATGAGAGAGTTCGACTCATGAACTTAAACCAAAGACTGTAATCCTCTTGATTTTCAAAAGCTACACTGAACTATAAGTAAAACAATAAATTGAAATTTCATTTCACAAATAGTTGGTGTTATTTTATTTCTCACCCTTAAGTAAACAAACCTAAAAAATTAATGAGATAATTCATTTTATTTACACTATTTTCGAGTGCCCAAAATTAATGTTTTTTTGCAGACGCTATTCCCAGGAACACAACTGAATATTCAAACCCTTTGTCCTTGAGCAAAAACGACGTCAGTCCTATCAATTAATGCCACTTTTAGCAATGGAGTTTGACGTACGTCTTTGTCAAAGATTCTGCGCAGAAGTGAACGCACTGTGAATTTTGGAAAACAGGAAGCGGTTGACAGTTTGTATAATTACGATTGCAAAAGCTCTTAAAGCACTTTACAATCACCCATATCAAGAGGTTTTACTGAACACCTTTCCTAAAACGATTTTCTCAATCGTTTGCCTTTCAAGATTGAAACCGGCGTCCGTTTGGTTTTAACTGTATCTTTGTTTGCATTGCTCTTTCTTTGACGACCAGTTATACAATTGTTAAGGTTAAGAAGAGACACCAAAAAACAAATTTCTGCGCGATAAAAACAAACTCCGCCGTCAAGCAAAAGAGGAAACTGGTGAGATTATATTTAAGGATTTCATATTCATCAATGGCTTAGAGTTTGGGGTCTACATTTAACATCATCGAAACTCTGAAAGGAAATCCCCATCTGTGACAAAACAAGGAGCTTCACTTAAAGTAAAGGAAGGCAGCACTAGCTGGCAGACCTACCAAGCGTAAGATATCTTATCAAAGTCATTGAATTTTGAGAGAAAACATCTTCACGGATCACAGGGTAAAGTGTATTGGATCCTTAAAGTACGAGCGAATGAGGAATTTAAAATTAGATCGTCCGAGATAATTTGAAGTCTAACGCCGGGATATATATCAGTCTAGCGATACATCCACTTCAATTGTGACCGACCGTTTTCCATCGTTTTGCTCTAGTCTCGCCAGGATTAACGTTTTCCTTGATACAAAAGAACATAAACAGCTTGTCTCTTTCTGTTTAATACAGTTAATCTTATCTCACAAAGATAGCTTTCTTTGGAAAATATATTGTTTGAATCAAGGTGTTCTTTTCTGAACAGAGAAGGGAAAAACGAGATAAAAAAGGCTGATTGAGTAGAAAAAGGAGCAGCAGATATGGAGACCATCTGGCCAGAAATCTTCATTGTAGAATCTGTTGCCATAGTGATTGGGAACCTCTTAACCATCGTCGTCTTATCAAACGCGTCTTCACTCAAGAAGCGCGGCAACTGGCTTATTATTAACTTAGCCGTTGCCGACTTTCTAATTGGTACATTATCAGAGCCGCTCTATATAGCAACCCTCAAGGGCTACCTTCAACTGTTCGCTGTTTATACACCAGTTGATATATTACTAGGGATGGCTTCTGTTTTTGGCCTGACCGCGTTGGCTTTGGATCGCTTGTTCGCGATTTCTCGTCCTTTTCAGCATCGCACTATCAGCGACAGAGCTTATGTTGTCAGTATTGTAGTTATTTGGGTGACAGCTAGTGGAATTGCCATTGCGTCGATAATTGCTTCAACGAACCGCTTCGTGGTGTTTTTTTATATAGCTCTTCCCATGTTGACACTCTCGCAGGTTTTGATGATCCTCTCATACGTTACAATATGGATTAAAGTTACTTCCAAAAGACCTCGTATCAATAGACTAAAGAATACAAAACTAGCAACCCCAAGTGGCTCAGAACTAACACAGTTTACAAGGACCACATCTCAAAACAAAGAACAACAAACTGGTTCTATCAGCGATCAATTTGTGTCCGAACAAGACGATGCTTGCCTACTCTTTGATAACGAAACACGTTCCTTTAAGGAAAACCCAGGCTCTACAAACGACGATAGCAGTTCTGTAAGAGATCCTTGGGTGTTCTATGACAGCGAGACAGGTTCAATGCGGTATTATCTTGGATCTACAGTCGAAAATGCAGGCTCTGTCGACGATTTGAGTGAAAGTGAACTGAACCGCGATATCACAAATAGTCAGAAAGTAACCAAAGCGAAAACGAACCCTTCGACACAAGCAACAATTCCTTCTGCAACTAACAGCCTTAAAATGCAACAAGAACAGACGCTTGTAAAACAATGCAACGAGGAAAAAAGCCACAAAGATTCCTTAAAAAAGGAATCCAGGCTGATAAAAAACTGTACTGGCATGATAAAAGAGTGGAAAACATCCCAGAGTCGAAAGATTTCAAGGTTAAAAAGAAAATCTACTCGTTTAGAGTCGATGGATCGAGATAACAGACTCGCCTTGACTTTGTTTATCGCAACAGCTCTATCTCTGTTTGCTTGGCTACCGTTTGAAGTGATGAATATCGTCATGTCACTTTGCGTCCCGTGTCGTGTTCAGCTCTACAACATCCATGTGCTTTCGTTCACTAAGTTTCTTCATTACGCGAACTCTTTCGTGAATCCAGTCATCTACACGTTTAGAATCCAGGAGTTCCGACGTGCGATAAATGCGATATTCACCTTCCCATTAAAGCGCAAAAGACATGCCGAGAATACTTCATTGGAAATGAGTTTGGCATCCTCTTGGAGAAAACAAACTTAGGAAGCCCTTGAACGAGGAGCCTCAGAAGGCGTACAATAAATACCGAGCATGAGGGCCGTACTGTACGTTATGGACAGAGATTTTTCCACTACCCTTAGGACCCAAGCGCGTAGCACGCGGGCCATAAAACGTGGAAAAACAAAGAGGTTCCATAACTTAAGTACGTACTGAGCACAAGCGACGTTTATAAGATATTTATTGCATGGCAAGGCGAACACAAAGATAGGGTTCTTGGTTTGTACCGTACGTTATGGACCGCAATTTGGCCAATAAGAGCGCGTGAAATTACTTTACCATGTAATAAAAATGGTATTGACTCGGCTAATGAAAACATGTGAAACAAGATCGCAGAAGTGTAAAAAGCGCGCTTGTGAAAAATTGGGTAAGACTGGTAGGAGTCCTTCCTTCCCGCGTGGTTTTGTACACCGAAGCTAGCTAAGATAAATTTAAGAAAATCCCATATTTATGGCTAACTAGCTTGTCATTTGAAAAAACTGAATTCGTCCGATTAAGAGTAACTTATCTAAATGTTGAGAAATAAGGTAGGGGCGTGTTTCTTTGGATTGGTTAGTCACGTGACTATTGTCACGTGGTCCTATCGCAACGTCTATAAATAATTTAAATGTAAGTATATAGGTTATTTAGGGTCACAAATTTGGTAACTACAAAGCTCAAAGCTACGTACCCATCCAATTGTCCTAATGGCAATCATCACGTGACCCATTAGTATAGAGGAAGTTCCATTTCTTGTTTATTTCTTGTATATCAAATACTTAAAGATGTGAAGACCGCACAATTTGCAATCCCTCTCGATTTGTATGGCTTGTCAGTAATTATTTGTTGATTCCATCACCTTAAACTAACGCCTGGATAAATGTTATTACTGATCATGCTGGTACAGTGTTTACTGTTTTCGTTTGTAGAAATAGGAGATTTAGCTATTATTGAGCGCTCTGTCTCTACTAGGTAAATATATTTTGATGATCAAGAGCAACGAAGAGAAGGGATTAGGGAAGAGGAGAGGAGAGGAGAGAAGAGAAGAGAAGAGAAAAGAATGTAGTCAGTAGAAAAAAGAGATAGGTAAGGCTCGTGGTCGAATACGATAGCTTTACAATTTTGTAAGATAATCGAAAAATGATCGAATGTTCTACATGGTCGCTTTAGAGAAGTCGTTCACTGCACCTGCCTCCAAGTGACCTGATCAAATCAAAGATTATTTTAATAGTACTTAAGACAAAACGCTTTGTTTGTAAATTTAGTAAACTTATTGTCGACATTATGTGTCTATAAAACTGATCTCCTACAGCGAAATGCCTCGTTAATCATCGAAAATAGGGCCGGTTTAATAACGTGAACTAAGCTTCCTCATAGCAAGCTGTTTTTTATTGCTTTTTCAATTTTAACCAGAAGCGTAGAAATTAAAGTTAAGGTTGCTGTTAAGGTTACTGACCACTTAAGCAAAAATTAATTAGAAAACTTTATTAGACAGCTATATTATGCAGAATTTAACGCTGATTCAAAATAAATGAAGAAAAATGAGGTGTCGAGCTCGTTTTCGAGATATTGAATATTGAATATTACCATCTTGACCAGTTTTGGAAAGAAAAATGGCGAAAACCGGCTTCACACAAAATAATTCATAACTCAAAAACTTTAAAAGCTATGGAAGTAATTCATCCGGTTGGAAATTCGTTTCCTAAAAAACAACCATAAATGGTACGCGTGTCTTCCGACCAAAAAGAGCGGGAAAACACATATGGTACACGCGTCTACTGGAAGAGCGGGAAAAGTGGATTACCTCGATCGGAA
>JAAAQI020135571.1:0-25000 GCA_011800005.2 Stichodactyla mertensii
TGCTGTCGTATTTAGCTATTTACTGATTGCAAACTACTAAAAGATAAAACTTAATTTAACACTAAAACTTATTTTAGTGTTTACAAATTCACAGCTCGTGCCCTCAATTCCTCTCAGTTTCAGATTCAGATTTCAGATTGCCGACCGACAACGTTTTTTGAAATAGGTGTATAACAGTTTATCTGTGCAGCAAGTGACATCATTTCCTTTCAAACAGAGTAGAATATATGCAGCTCTAGCGCAGTGAAGGATAAATAATGTCCAGAGGCTCTGTGTCGTAACGATTGAAGTCATCATCAAAAATAGCTCCTGTCATCCATAAGACATTTGGACTTTGATTCATTTATTTTTATGCTTTAAGTCTTATTATTTATTTATTTATTTATTTATTTTTGACCTTTCAGTAATCAAAGAAGTTTTATTGTATGCACTTTTGTATTAACAAATATATTCGTTGATAACAACTTTCTGACGTGTAGCAAGTCAGTGACTTAAACAAGCGTAGATAAATATTAGCTGTTCTTAAAGTCTGATATTGTGATGCTAATATGATCGTCATTTGTTTTGATGCATTTAGTAATACAGAGTTTTGACTGGCTGGCAAGACATTTACTATTCCAAATAATAACATTAACACATCTTTCACCTTTAAGGCAGATTCGTCAAAGTCTTACCATCAATAAAATTGTCAGATTGTCCGATCTGTATCAGTTGTGACGAGGTAAACAAGATCCAAGGTTAACATATTCTTCTCTGTATAATGAATATCATTGGCTAACCTAGCCCTTGTGCCATGGCATGATCACGTATCAGTATCGTGATCAGTAGCGTGATCAGTAGCGTGATCATCTTTGATCGCACGCCGTCTGTGGTTTAATTGTCTCGATGCATTTTGATTTTCTGTCGACTCAGCCATTATCCAGCTCCTCGAGGTTTTGCCTGTCCACGTTTTGCTCTTCAGTATTTCCTAGTAATAAAGCCTCAGAATAGGAAGGTGGCGGGTTGAAATCATCTTCATCAACCTGGATACTAACACTTTTCATAACAAAACCCCTAAGGTTCATAATGTCACTTGAAGATGTAACGCCAAGCTCTCCCGCACTATCTGCTCGTTTGTTCAGTTTCAAAGCAGATTCGTAATGCGGCAAATCTGCCAGACTTGCTCTCGTTTCAGATTTTCCCTCGTATACTATATGATGGAGGTGTGAACGAGGATGAGGTAAATTTGGGGCTGGTGTTTTAAGTAAACCTTCCTCGGTGACTTCGGAAACGACAACGTCTGTCCTTACGACATACTGCTGCCCCATGTTATCCTTTTTGACCATCCATATAAATGTTACGATAAGACAAATGCCTAAAATGAAAAGAAGGGCAGCCGACAGTCTGTAATTCTGTGCTCTTTTGAACTGGTACGAGTTGTCGTTACACTTGTTGGTATAAGGGTCCCTTGAACTTGCAGGACAACTCTTGAGTTCGATGTAACCCATGGAAGCAAACACGAAACAACTGATGATACATATAAATCCAAGCAAAAGAAGAACATTTTTCATTTTTCCTCTGCAAGTTAATTTTCCTGGTGCCTCTGGCGCCGGCTCTGGCGACTGATCCCTGATAGAAGATTGGGTACATAACAGTGTAACTGGTGCTAGACAGCACAGATTAACAGTTCGCTCCCTTACTTCGACCACCACATCAGCTGGCGCCGCCATACTGCTTGGTTTGAGCTGCTACAGGCTCTCATTTGAGGGTGATACTGGCACGTTGAGGTGAACTGCCCTATATGATGACAATCAAGACTTGTTAATATTATCAAACGACACATAGCCAAAGTCCACATGTTTGCCAGTCACGTACCAAAATCAAACGTATCCACAGGCAGCCCAAATTATAAAGTCGAGTCGAACCCCTGCAATAGTCATTTTTAGAGTCGATATAAATGCCGGAACGGTTTCATAATGGATTAAAGTAAGATTGAAGAAGCTGAAATTTACATGTTGTTTTGTCATGACTGACCATGTATGCAATGCGACAGGAAGCCCAAACAATGGAAAACATTACTAGTGTCACGAAACCGCTCCATTACTGAACACTCAACCGATGAAACAAACCGAAACATATCTTAACAAAGAAACATGAAATTACTAACACATTTAGGGACCATTTATTATTCATGCTGGCAGGGAGGAAGGCTGGCAAGAATGAGTGGGGCATCAAAAATGTATGAAGGAATCACAACAAAATTATGCATAGAAAGAAGGAATGCCTGTCTTTAGGGGGGGGTTGGGTAGTGATATTTTTGTTTTCATAACGAGCCATAACTTCTTATAAAATATATAGCCAGCAAACAGAAGGGAAATTTGCATGCGCATGTGTTAATTTATGCCAGGAAGACCGAGATAACAACTGAGCAAGTCGAAGGATACAAATTTAAATGTTTACAATTTTTGCTTATGTTTTTTGAACAATTTATTTAAGTCCGAAAAGAAGTATATGCAAAATAAGGTTCATTAATCTTTCGGTGTCGCATGTCTGAGAGATTTAAGAATCCCATTAAACTCGTATCTTCAACCATAGACGATATTTAATAACCACGCTTTCGGTCCCATTCTTCGTTTTCACGTTACGTCATCTGGTGGATTTTAACAAAAGACTTCTCATTAGATCCTTTTGTTCGACCACCAGCATGGTCGCCATTTCTTTTGTCTTTTAATCCTCTTCGGAATGGTTGAAAACCATCAATAGGCCTTTTCTGAGATAGAGAACATGATGCATTGTGGTCTAGCTTCGGTACAAACATCTATTGTTCATCATGCCTTATATGGTATTGTTTTTACCGAAGCTAGACTACAATGCATCCTGTTTGTCTATCTCAGAAAAGGCCCATGGCCCATCATCAGGGTTAAATGAAGCAATTAACACTGAAAAAACGTTTAATACAAACGTTCAGTGTTGATTGCTTCATTTAACCCCATGATTGGCCATGGGCCCGAAAGCTTGGTTAGTAAATATCGTCTGTGGTTGAAGATACGAGTTTAATGGTATTATGAAACCAACCAACAAAGAAATTTTAGATTTAAGAATTATAGAGACTATTTAAGACATTTCATAAACTCATGAAGAATTAATGACCATTTTCACCAACCAAATGAAAGAAATCAGTTACATATGCAGGAACTTTTAGTAAAGCTCAACATTATTAAAGCCCGGGGAGGGATTTGGTTTCGGTCCCAGGGGAACAATGGGGTTCATTAATTATAACAATGGAATATTATTACTAGGCACCTTATGAGCAATGTATATTTTACAACCTTGGGACCT
The DNA here is from genome assembly GCA_011800005.2 of Stichodactyla mertensii. Taxonomy (NCBI): domain Eukaryota; kingdom Metazoa; phylum Cnidaria; class Anthozoa; order Actiniaria; family Stichodactylidae; genus Stichodactyla; species Stichodactyla mertensii. Next base: position 3,319 of record JAAAQI020135571.1, read on the forward strand.
TTATCTGTGAATTTCAGTAAGGATGAATCTTTATATAAAGGTTTTGTGCTCATTAGTTTTCTTTATATAAAGATTCATCCTAACTAAAATTCACCGATGAAGTCCCGAGTGTGACAAATGTACACGGTTCATAAGGGACCCGATAAATCAGTTTTCGTCGTGCAACAAACAACTATAGAACGTTTCGACAATTTTAATCATTAATGTGTACTACTAAAGTAAGCTCTGAGACTAATTTACTCCTTCACAAAGTCAAATGTGCAGTTGTTAACATAGGACCGCACATATTAAATAAATCTACCGCTGATGATGTTTCGGCGTTAGGCATAGGAATGCTACCTAGAAATTCATCAGAGAGGTCGAAATTCATTTCTGGTAGTAAGTGTTGCATTCTGTGACTGCTTTGTTACCCCTTCGGAAGAGGCCAGTCTCGTTTCGGTGTCTATAACGTTCGATGAAGTGTTGTTAACCTAAAGTTTGTACAACAAACTTTGTTACATCGCACTCTATCAATATATTCCGGAATGTATAGGGTAAATTTACACACGAAATTGCTAAACCATATAGAGACATGCTTCAAAGGGTGAAAAATTTAGTCTTAAATTTGAGTAACGTACTATTGTGTCGACTCTCATCCTTCTTCCTAGAAGGCTGCAGGCATTTCCTGGGTTTGCCTTTTGAAGATATCGTTGCATTGTCTCCGTCAACCTTGCAAATCTCTTTAATAAACTTGGTTAACCAAAAGTTCAAGCTTTCTGCTGTCATATTGGCAATAATCGTATCAATATTCTGAATCTCTTAGATGGCACGTGAAACGAAATGCTTTCTAAGGAGGGATCTTTGTTTTCTCTTGAAAGTTCAGTGCCATTAATTCTTTGAAGATTTTAAAGTCCCCTTTGTAACACACTGCGTCCACCTTTGGCTGCATTTGTTCAATAACTGTTTCTCTTCAATTGCTGTCTTAGGCTTTCAAATTCTCTTTCAGGAGGTGAGGCATTTCGTCTGTGTTCACGAACGCTTCATTATGCACTGACATACTAGTTGGTTTCGATTAATACTCTTGAGAAAAATACTTGTAAACGACGCAACATCAAATATAATGAGCTCATTGGTGATTGCTAAAGCTAATTTGAATTATTTTACCTCTTTTACCCAAAAACAACGGTTCATCAAGCAATGAAAAGTTCTTTATTCCCACTATGAGTTTTTGAATAAACTCGCAGATCGTGTTTTATCAGGTCTAAAATCACTGGGCTACGCCTCGTGGTTTTAAATCCTGATAAAACGCTCCTGCTCGTTTATGGCTCTTTCTTGGTGTTGCAGGGCACCTGAGGCATGAAGACAATAAAACAATAGCTAAGAACAATGAATTTGGAACGAAACAATACCTTGCAAAACAATAACCCTAACCCAGAATACAAAGAAAATTGCAACCCCAAGAAAGACCCTCGTTTTTGTTAAACACTACATTAATGAAGCTCCGTTGAGCAAAGTAACACACAAGTGACCAAACATAGCGACCATATGTTATGACAAGCACCTTACTTTGGCTAAGTTTTGAAGCTACAAGATATACTACAAGAAAAAGGAACTATATAGCAAGCGAGTAGTCAACTGTATTTAAGTTCTTTGAGTAACTGCTAGTTGTAATCGACATTACAAGTAACCATAAAATAGCACGAGCAATTCAATATGATTGGCCATTATTAGTTCTCAGAATATTCAGAATCAGCCCATATCTCCAGTTCATACTTTAGAATAAACAGTAAAATTCTGAGTAAAAAATCGCTTAGTATCAGTTTTTATATATATTCTTTTCTTGAGAACAGTGTTCTGCAACCAATAGAATGATACGATGTTCTCCTATTACAACGAAGCCAGTGAGAAAGTAAAATTTTGCTATTCTTTTTCTGATTCCATATTTATGGCATAACACTAAATCACGAGTTACAATAAGGTTTTCAGAGATTGTGCTTTAAATATTATTGTTTTATCCATTATTTTGTACTTTGTTTTTACTTGCATAAATTAGTGTGAATGATATTGATTTTTGAAAAATAACAAAAAGTTAGCTCACATCTGCAACTCAAAATTACTGTGATTTCAATGAATAATAACTTTGTTTTTCCTTAATGTGTCTGATTTTACTATAAAAAATCGTCAAAGTGCTAAAATTTTATTTTTTCTTAAAACAACTATCCTCATTCTTTTTCGGATGATGAATTGTGAAACCATATTTCTTATTGCAAGTAAGAGGTATTTTTTATTATACTGATTAAAAGCGTTCTAGAGAGTATGTAAATGCTATAAAAAATTTTACAGCATTTTTGTTTTCATATTTCTTTAACTTTTTAGACATTCACAAAATACAGGCTCCCTGTGGTATTTCATCAGACCGCACGCTCTCTATGTACATTGATATAAAGAACGTTTTTTCCCGCTTTCCCAAAATGGCAATGAAATAAAAAAGATAACAAGGACAAAGAACAGAAATATATAGCAAAAACTCGTGCATTATCAAACAAAACGAATTTATTGGCACACTACTGCGCCAACGATCACTTAATATGGATCAGTGGATCAGCAGCCGCAGGCATGCGCATGCAAATTTCCTTGCTGTTAGCATAATAATAAATTTCGTTCTACCACTTCATTCTAGTATGAAATCAAACTATTTTATAAATACCTGTATTGAAAAACGTCTTATTCATCCATGGAGCTTTTAAAAAATGCTGTGGACTTCTGAATTGGAAGCGCTGCCGGCTTGACTGAAACAAATGACGTGAACTTCTCGGAATTCGAAGCGCTCAGGCACATGGCAAATTGGACGTGGACTTTGAACTCGAAGCCCTCAGGCACATGAAAAATGCCCTGGACTTTTGGACTCGAAGCGCTCAGGCACATGACAAATACCGTGGACTCTGAATTCGAAGTGCTCAGGCACGTGGCAAACGCCTTGGACTTCTGAATTCGAAGCGCTCAGGCACATGATAAATGCCGTAGACTTCCGAACTCGAAAGCTCTCAGGCACGCTTAAGCTTATGTCAGGAATTCTTTGCCCTCAATATTTTATCATAAATCGGCAACAGCTTAGCCAATTTGTTTTGTCCTGATGATTTTCGCGAACCAAGTGTGCTGATTCATTCGACATTTAGTGATATAAAATCTGGCTATGAATTGACTTTCTCAATGGGGAGTTTAAGGAGGGAGGACTTCCCCAACCCAAACCCCCAGGGACCCCAACAAAACGCAGGCTAGTGTAGTTAATTATACATTTTACTCACAAGTCTACAGCTAATTCTTGATAGATGCAGAAAAATCTTGGAAAATTACTAGGAGGGGCTTCGAAAAAGGGATAAATCCTGGTGATGATGCAAAGTTTGAACCATAACAATGACAAAGGCTACAGGTTTAGTCGAAAATTTTTGGTTTTATTGTAAAAGTGTATTTAGATCAGTTTCAAACCATTTTTATTATGTTCTTTATTTAACGCTCCGACAACAATAAGCTTATGTTCAAACATCAAAAATATGTAAACCATCCATCAATACTTTAAAATATGATAGATAGATCGATTGCTGACATGTTTGTGGTAAATGGGAATCTGTTTTAGCATATTGCTTGGGTTAAAACTTTTTCAGATTTAAGCTTTAAACGAACTATTTAGTTTGTAAGTAAGGCAACCTAATCTCCACTAAAAGGCTTGAATCAATAAATCTATTTTCAAGATAACGATTTGACTAGATTGTCAAGTTAACAGAACAAATACCAAAAAAAATACAGGTCAACAAAACTCCTTTAATGATGTTTATCGTGATCATACAAATTGTTTGAAACAAACTAGCTTTTCGCGCTTTCTTTGCTTATTTTGGTTTCACACTCATTCAAGATTGAAATGTCCTAAATTTCCTAAATAATTTTGCTACAAACAAAAGCTCAGACAGATTACTTACGTTAAGTGTTGTTCTGATCAAAAAGACTGTAATAACTGAATCCAGAAATAAAGTAAAAAAACTTTTTACGGAGAATAATTCAGCAACTCTCCAACACGCCTTGAGAATTTTTTTGACTTCGCTAACATCTCCATGGTAACGCCATAAATGGAGTGAGGCTATAATGATGTCATCAATTCAGAAAATAGACAGGTATCCCAAAAAAAAGGGATAACGATGGACCAATCTGTATGATTGACTTGCTTGCATATTTTTATTAAAATTTAACAAACGCTTTGAATTTCCTTTGAAATTTTTTAAAAAATTATGTATGGAAAAGTATTTTTTAGGGAAATGGAGTAAAAATCATTAAAGATGCTCGCTCCGGCGCTTTTACTCTACTTAACTTATAAGTGTTAAAGTGCATATCACCCTTAATTCAATATTTTCTGTATTGATTCCACATCAAGTAAATAAATGAATGGTAAAATATTTTCATATGATTTGAGTGATGCATCTTAGAGATATCAAGGTTTATTCCTCCAACATGCTAATGAGTGTGATGTCACAGGAGGCATTATTAAATATACAAAACGTTTTCTAGGGTAGTAAAACATCAGGTATAAAATATTACTGTCTTCTTCAGGATTTATAGAATGTTTATTGCAAATTTGTTTTTTCATGGTACTCAGTGTTAAAATTTACAAATGATGACAAATAAACTCAAAAGCCTCCTATGACATCACACTCATTAGCATATTGGAGGAATAAACCTTGATATCTCCAAGATGCATCACTCGAATCATATAGAAATATTTTACCATTAATTTATTTACTTGATGTGCAGTCAATACAGAAAATATTGCTAAGGGTGATATGCACTTTAAATTAACGACCTTTTTTGGGGGAATATGAGTCAAAGTCACAACTTCACACGACGTCAAATTTTAAATTGAAATCAAGTCATCATATCGATCAGTTAGACTTTTTGAGAATTTCCCACGGTTTTGGATATATGAAACACTGTTCCATGAATCGTCAAGCAATAGCCTTTGGCCAAATTTTTGTTATACCATTCTCTTTGAATGTGCCTAACTGCTAGTTTACTTTTGGAAGATAAACTGACTAGGCATGACTTCATCCCGCATGCAACGAAACTGGAGGTCCTTACGACATTCTCGAGTAAAATCACTTTCGTTTAGGAAGTTGTGATCGTCCAACCATTACATCAAGTCACTTGGCATTAGCTGCCTTTTTCACTGTGAGGTCTGGCTCAAGTTCCGTCCCCAGACAATTGTTTGTGCATGGCGTAACGAACTAGTGCGCAGACGACTACATTGCAACATACAAATTTTATTTATACATATTTCTGGGCAACTTACCATACTGTTGTTCAAACGAGGGTCTAGAATACACTGAGCCGAGATATTACATCCTAAAATTTGTTGCGTCTTCCATTTTAGACGAAAAACTAGATGCCCAACATGTAGTGGTGTATGTGTATTATTCTAATTAAATTTTTTTCAGTTTATTTTAAAATAGATTTCCGTGAATTGCTAGGGTCCAACCTTTCTTGAACTTGTTTTTCAGAGGATTTTCGAATGCACGCTTCAGCTTATGGTCACTGCCGTCCATGCCAGTGTTTTTAATACTTAAAACAAGTTCCGTATCATGATAACCGAGATTCGTGGATTTATCTGCGCATTTTACCAGGTCTCAATTTGTTTTCCGCTCATGTTTCTGACTGCAGTGAATCAGTCTTTCTTCTATATACAAGAAACACTGCAATCAGACTATACGGTACTGATAAATATTGTCATATAACTAAGCAATTATAGTGATCATCGTTGAATTCACTGATACCTTCGTGGCTCACATAAAATCAGACCAGTATTTATACATACATGACGTCAAAATCATTCCTGAGTGATCAAATAAGATGTGTTCTAGTGTATCTTAAGTAGAAGGTTTCCTCACCCTCTTCTTCATCGTGTTCGTTCAGTAGTTTTCTTCGTTGTTTCATGGCTTTTTGTCGTTCGTGGTTCTCGTATCCGCAACACAAGGCAAAAGCTTGGCGGATTTTCTCATACGGGCACAGGATATTAGCGATACAACATAGGATGAACAATCCAACGAAACCCAGACTTGCAATCAGAAAATACAATGGTATATGCTTGTAAGCCATATTGGACATGCGCTAGAATAGCTATTGAAAAGTATTATCTTATGTCTTTAGTGCAGAGCAATTCTTGTAGCCAAGTCTTCGTCTTTCAGCAGCTGTTTCCTCGCTGGAACGATTTTTCCCTCTCAATCGCCACCCTGAACAAAGTCAACAGAAGTGGTCTACAGTGACTGCGTCGATTCTTGTTTGGTCAAGAAAGCTGTCGTTTGAATCCCTTTTACTGAGTCAGTTTTAAGTTTTTTTCTTGAAAACCTATTTCATTCAGTTCCAGTCAGTGCTTTCTTTGTAAAACGGCATCCACGGAGATAATAAGTTTATAAAGGCAAGATTTCATCGACGCATGTATTTCTCTCTGCGTTGAAATCAAGGATTGATTTATCTCTGTCTTATGGGTTTTCTTAAAAGCAGCAGGTGAAAGATGAATAACACATATAAGCATAACCAAAAGATATCTCTGAGATATGTAACCAACTCGTTCGAAGTAAAATTAATTCTTTCCCCTAATTAGTGCTGCCTGCAACATTTCTGTTGTGCTGTGGTCCAACCAGCCTTCCTTCCTTCCTCCTATTTTAATCATAGAAAACGTATAAGCCTTTCTTGACACTAAAGCTTTTGAATTTCAGTCGCTGTTGACTCTGTAGTCAGAGTAACCAAACAGAGGATTTATATCTGGCCAAAACCTGTCTAATGAGGCGTAAAACCTTTCATTGTAAATTGAGGCGCTGCCAGTATATTGTGGTTGATCCATTACAATCCTGTCAACATTTTGCTAATTAACTTTCTTTCAAAAAACGCTGCAGATGAATGTAATACAAATGAATGCTTGATATAAGAATATTGTTTATGACAATTTTTGCAGTAGTTTTTCAAGGTTTTTGCTCGCAATGGCTTCTAGGATTTGTGGTCTTTCACTGACAGTAGTTTAGACGGGACCAAACTAGTAAAATTCAGTTGTCATTTGTTCTGAAATTAACTGTCATATTTTAACGATAATTGAGGTATAGTTTAGGTTTGCCTTCTTTTAATCTCGTTACAGCATGATTATTGCTTGTTTGTTCAATTTTCTTCGCAGTGTCAACACCTATCCAAAAACAAAATAGCCCTAATCTGTTGCTCTTAACACTGACAATGTGGGGTTGTTGTGTTAACGGTTTGTAGATAATACTTGATCACATGGCGTGTGTAAACTATACTGCAATGACATCAGCAGCATCCAAATTATTTATATTGATAACGCATGCAAAAGTGACTGGTTCTGCTGCTCGGGTGAGCGCGTGGGCTGTGGTTTCATGTGGTACATTCCAGTGTCATCGGCAAGTGCAAAACTTCCAGATTATCTTAATTCCTATGACTAATCAGTCTTACGAAAGTAATAGACCTCCTTGGTTTGGGCGAAATATTTTTCCCATTTCAGACCACGTGTCATCTTCTTTGGAGTACAATTCTTAGTTGGAGGCTCGTTTATATTAAAGTATCTTCTCAAGCGCTTCCGAGAAACAAAGAACTAAACACTAAGTGAATAACACGTGATCTGAAATGGGAAAACAACAACGTCCTAACGGAGGAGGTCTACTGAAATCCAGCCAGTCCAGTAAACTAATCATATACCTACACTTTGAATTTAATTAACAAATATAGTATATAGTAAAAGATTAAATGTATAACATAGGCAGCCATGAATTAACTTGCCAACAAGTGTATCCATCGAGAATGTCTTGAAGAAAATATGACCCTACTACATTGCTTTGACATCATCATCCCTCGTTCCCAGAGCCCCGCACGTTCTCAAAGTTTTAATTGGCCCTGGACGAACCCGACCGCTATTGGCTAATTTAGAATGGAAAGCAGATAACGGCTTTTTGTTCTACTGACTTGGCAGAGACCAAAAAGTAGACCAGTGGGTATCATTGATGTGCATGAGCATTTGAGATGTTGGTATCCCTTGACAGATCCCAACCGCATGAATATCTCCATACATTTTTCATGAAAGAAGTAAGAGTTTTCTTTTTTCGATTACGAAAGCAGCAGTTATTTTGGAGGTTTCCATCAAAGATAACTCACTTCCTGTCCACGCAGAAACTTGTATATATACAATCATATTACTTCAGCTATAGACTCATCGTTTCTGAAGTATGCATTCCTATTTCTAGTTTCCGTTTCTGATTCTGGTTCTACTCTGGCCATCCGCCGTCTTGTTTGGAATACGAGTTTTCCTTTTTCTTTACAAACACATCGAAGACAACAATCACGTATGCTTTCCATGGGAAAGATGACACATATCATGAAGCCAATGACAGTCAAGCCGATGATTGCACAGATTACGAAAACGAAGACAAAAGCGGGGGCATCCAAACGATGCATAATCCAACGGGTTATCGCTAATCCAGTAGACAATCAATTCCTTTGATATACTCTTGCAATTCCTTGGGCTAATTGCTTCGGAATGTCCCTGCAAACTTCTTTGAATAAGCTTGTAACTTTTTGTGTTGTTGCACCATCCGAACTGTTCAGTTAACGTCTCTAGTAGAAAGACAACGTGAATTTTGCAGATTCTGTTTTTAACTAATCATCTGTCAAAAACGACAGGTAACTAAAACCTTTGCTTGTGAAGCCAAGACGTGTTTTCTGTTTTAATTTGTCCCATGCAGTTTGACCTTAATTCCACAAGTTTTAAGGTTACAGTTGATAGTTGAGACGTTTATGAAATGGTGAGATGAAATAATGTGACTGAAGAATGTAAGTCAATCAATCGATAGTGTTGTCTTCTCGGTTGTTGGTCTTTTGCTCACATGATATATAGGATGTCCTTGCTTGGCAAGATTATCATGCTCAAGCAGTGTTGTCATAAAGCAGTCTTGTGATAATCCTACAACAAATCCAAAAAACACACACAGCTTAAATTCGGGAAGTTTGATTACTCGACGAAAATCTTCGTTCTCAGACAACAGCTTTGATATCCAATGAAGCTAAGTTAGTTTCGCAATCCGAACTGAGCCAACTGCTTTTGTTTCCGTGGTAACCATGGAATGCCGTAAAACTGACTAAATTATAAACCAATTACATCGAGACGACGTCCAGAGTCAAATTCCACAAAATCTAATATTTCAAACAGGAGAATTAAAGCTTTTGTTTAGCAAAATATTGATGTCAAAAGCGCGGGCTCTTTACCAGAATACCTAGGGAGTGTAATCTAGGATTAACAGTTTCATGGAAATGCACATGGTGATGATTAGTCCTATAACCCCAACTGATCTTGGCATGCTGTTGAAACTGTCCGAAATACTCCCGTAGTTACCTGACTGAAAACATTGAGCAATACCAAAATTAAAATATTAGTATGAAAAGCTGTACTAACTTGTGAGTATCCTGATTCCTCTGATCAGTCCGATCAATCCTTAAGATCCTCCTGGCAGTGGACCCTTGCTGTTTAATAGGCCATTATGCCATGAGATGGTATGCACTAAACTAATGATTTGACATATGTGATTCCTTTAGTTATTCATTTTCAAAGAAGAATGTTTGGACGCTGATTTACACGATGGCAAATATTAACCAGATGTAAATATTGGCAAAATTATGGTTCGGAATGCAACCCGCGAAAAGCCACGGGCATCCCTCGGGCGCCCTCATGCCATTCCACTGAAAGTTATTCAGTTTTAAACAAGATTGTTTCCTCTGTCTTTTCGTGTAGATCTCCCTTGTCACTCAATTATAATACAACAATCAAGAAAGCTTATTTTGTCAGAAAAATCCGTGTGTGAAAAGCTAGCCAAACAAGCTGTACAAACACCTGTGTAGTTAATAAGCTCTTCATAAAGTTGTGACGTATTTCCGGGTCCAATAACTCAAGAAATCTTAGGCCTTTTCCAATATTTGTGCTAATTATTTGCTTTGGCATTGAAACAAAAGCTACGCCCCGTATGCCAGTCCTGCCATAACCGATTGTGGCCCTTTATATTTCGGTAACTCCGTCTCACCCATGCAGAATGGACAGTTTTGTGTCATATTTATTTAAACTCTATATGACAACCAAAAATTAATATCCTCCTTTTAATTCTGGCATATCATTTATATGATCGTTATTTCATGTTAAACTACTGCCGGATATAGAGGCTTTGCACCATCAGGTGAAGATAGCCATGACAGGAGGTGGGAACAATTAAATCTGGTGTAATCTGATTTACATGAGAAAGAAGTCAGTTTCCCAGGGGAAAAAGACTGTATTGTTGTGCCTCTTGTCATGGCTGCCATTACGTGATGGTGCAAAGCCTCTATTGCAGTCATGTGACAAAGGAGTATATTTTATTCCAAAGTGACAAGTTTAGCTTCCGCACTGCTATTCCTCCCTTTTCCAATTGACTAATTTCTTGTTATAAGCCAGCCTGTAAGGATATGACTTTCTCAGTAATTTGGGCCTAGAAGTTATAAACTGTAATTTCAATGTAAACTCCTCCTTTTTTTCTCGCGATCCCCCTCCCCTCCTCACCGCCACCCGTTAAATAATAAACAGTCCGCCTTAAGGGTAAGGGACTGTTCAATAATTATCCCTTGGGGAGGGGGGGACTGGAGGAAAAGTAGAGGGGCTTTGAAAAATTTTCTCACAAAAAATTAGGGGGGTAATGGTTTTTGCTGACTTAGAGGGGGGCTTGAAAGAACCGGGGGGGCTGTGACATTTTTTCCCTTCCCCTCCTACTTTTCCTCCAGCCCACCCCAAGGGATATTTAATGAACAGTCCTTAAAAACTATGTATGCATTTGCATCGCAATGAAAGATTTATTTTATAATTCATTCATTGGATGTAATGACGCTTGTAGCCATACGCACGGAGTGTATCGCCAAAGAAATTTGCCTTCTGACTTCAGCCCAGTCTCCCGACTCCAACGCATTGTAAGCTGCCTGCGTAATCCCTGGGAAAGAGGCTTGAACATTCTCGATATTTCTGAAACCAAAATTAAAAGCCACGTGACGATCGTATGGTTTCCCTAGCAACCCATCGGCGGCGATGAAGGCCTTTTCAACTTGGACCATTTTATCATTGAGCATGCGCAGCCGAAGAGAGTTCGAAGATGAGACTTTTTCCTTTGCTTCATCGAACGCCTTAGCAGTTTCGACGAATTTGTGAACTGCTTCTCGTAAGTGTTTCAAGTGGTCCTGTATATTATAACTTTTCAGCAAATGTGATCCATCGAGAATATTATAACAGATATTTAGCATCTTGGCAAAATCATAAACACTGTAAGGAATCAATGGAGAGTCGGCCAAATCAAGGAGTATCCCACCACTGAACTGCGTCATAGCTTTATGCACTCTAAACTGCGGATCGATAAACCTCTTCAGCCAGTAAAATGTATCCTCCGTCGTATGATAGACAGGATACATGTAGGATGTATTTTTGTAGCCGTACCAGTATCCGTAATCACTTGAAGGAATCCCAAGATAATTATAGAACATTACGTAATCACTGGCGCGGAAGTTGTTGTACAGTTGTGGCTCCCCTGGTATAGTTTGTGAAGGATTTTTCTTCATCCACGTGTCGTACATACTAGAGCTTGCATCGGAAGGATCCTTAATCGTTTTTGCCCATTTGTGAGTAACACTCTTGAATAGGTGACTTGCACGTGCGCGTAATATGTAATTACCGCTGACTGCTATGTCTAGGTTTACATAAGCAATGGCTCGTTCTTGAATAATTTTCGAATTTTCTTCCACCCACTCGGCGGAACCAAACAGCCCCCATTCCTCTCCTCCCCAGCTACAAATCTTGATTGTTCTTCTTGGTTTCCAGCCCGACTTATGAAGAACTCCAAGAACCCGAGCTATTTCGTTCGTTGTTGCAGTTCCACTTAGCGCGTCAACAGCCCCAAACACCCAAGAATCTCTATGGTTCCCAACAATGACGTAGCGATCTGGTTCATCAGTGCCGGGTATGGTGCCGATAACGTTGTAAATTGAGCTCATTTCCAGTCGTGTGTTGACTTGCAGCTTAATCTTCGATCCTGTATTGCTGAACCCTGATCCTATTCTTACTGTTATGTTTAACCCAGGTATCTGCCATGAAGGGGGTGCAGGTTCTCCTGAAGAAGGGAAAAAAATCAAAGATATTCCAATAAAATCATGTGAAATTGTTGAATTGCCATAACGAAAAATACGAATATTTCACTGCCCTCTCGATCATCCCTTTGACATAGACCTCTTCATTTCCGGCGTAATGGTGGTTTTCTTTTGTTTAAACTACGTGTCATCCACTTGGGAATAAGATTCTTTGTTTGAGGTACATCCACATTGATGTATCTTCTTGATCTCAAGCGTTTCTGAGAAACAAAGAAATAAAACCCAAGGGCATGACACGTGATCTGAAATGGGAAAACATTACACCCAAAGTAAAGAGGTCTATTGCAGATCGATAAAATTATTGGACAGATACAAGTTGTTTTAATGACCTTGCAGCCTCTGCAACAATTCCTTCGCTTGACCATACGAAATCGGCTGTATTGGTATATCTGGCAAGTAGCTTTCATTGTACGGCCCTCTAAAGATCCCCTTGGTAGCGGGCAGTCCGGGAGTAAGTCTGTCACCACTGTATGGCACACCAAACGCTGACCAAAGCTGAACAGCATCCTTCGACAACCATTCACCGTTGGGATAGGTGATGTTATCTGATGTACCTTCAGGGGCAGAAAAACTTGGATTTGGAAATGATATTAATCCAAGAGCTCCTTTCTTTGATGCTAGACTGATCTTCAGGCAAAAGAAATTATCATAATCAATGTAGATTACCAACCCAAATAAAACTTTTCTTAGTGGGAAGGAGAGTCGGATTTAAGACTAAACTGCGGATACTAAGACGAAAACGTCTGATCACTGTTACACGGTGAAATTTTATGTGAAAGTTGTGTGAAACGGCGTTGCGAGACAAGTTTAACTCACGAGGGTATTACAAGACTTAAGTCGTCAACGTGCAACTTTTGTCGTGAAACAAATTTCATTTTCATGAGGAGAAAGTACTTCTACTTTTCTTGAAACGGAATACTTGAGTCGCGAAACAAGTTTCAAGAAAAATTGCGTAGAAAAAAAGTTTAGTCGTGTATCGTGTGTCCGGTTGTTCACGGGAATTGTTTCTGCGCATCCTTTCTTAATATTCCATAGTTCGAAATTGAGGAGATTGATGCTGAAGAACGATGTTTTATGTGTGCGTAACACAATCTGTAAAACGTCCGCGCTACCCGCGCTTGGGCCATAAGGCAGTAGGAAAAAACAAGGTTCCATATCTTACGGACCGAGCAAGCGAGGTTAATAAGATGTTTATTATGACAATAAGGCGAACACAGAAATAAGGTTGGGGTCCGTGCCGTACTTTGTTATGGACGAACCGCAAATTGATCAATGGCAGCACGTAAAATTGGCTTGCCATGTAATACAAAGGGTTATTGTGGACAATTCAAAATCACTCCCTCCTCGTCCATTTTTAGGGTTTATAAATTTGGCTTACTATTGTAGGGTTTTTAATTCCAGCCCACGATCGTGCGCATGCACAAAAAAACGCTGTATAAGTGGAATAGCTTACCGATGGTGCTCTTGCAAGCACAATTTTGCCTTTAACACTGATGTTCATTTTTTCAAGCTCCTCAAAGTCTGCTTCTCCACCGTAGTTAACGTACACAAGGTCTCCCTCTACTGTTTTGTTTGGGGAATAACCAACAAATGGATAGAAATCTACTGTGTCGTTTTTTCTGGGATCTGGAGATATCTGAAATATTGATATCAGGTAATTGGTGTGCGCGCAATAGTTGTGATTGCATAATCAATATAAGATCCTACAAGTATGATGATGATAAATGATGGTAGTAATATTGGTGACGACGATGATGATGATGGTGGTGTTGATGATGGTGATGGTGGTTATGATGATGATGATGATGATGGTGGTGGTGTTGATGATGATGGTGATGACGGTGAGGGTGGTGATAATGATGATAATGATGATGGTGATGGTGATGATGGTGATGATGATGGTGGGGGTGGTGATGATGGTGGTGGTGGTGATGAGGGTGATAATGTTGGCGAAGATGATGCTAATGATGACGTGGTTGAAGATGATGATAACATTTATGATGACGACCACAATGATGATAGGTGGTGTTTACAGTAGTAATGATAATGATGATGATGACGATGACAAGGAGGATCATTTTCATGTTCTTATTTCTAATGAGTTACTTTCATTTTCCCTTCGATCTTGTATTCAATACTTCCATTGTTCTCTATTGTAATCGTGTTGGGTTTGGACGGCTGTGGTTTTGACAGAAGAACTTTGTATTCAGGCATTTCTACATCCAGTCCATATTCTCTCCACTGTTGGGCCAGATGTTCTGCTAGCTCCTTCTGTCTCTTAGAGCCAGCTAAATGTACGCGGGAAGAGAAGGATCTGAAAAATCAACCAATGACAAGCTATAATTTACCACTACTGATTCACACCAGTAAACTAAGCATGGCCGCGATGACGTAACGTCCTAAGATTTTCCGTGTTTTTCCAAAATACGGCACGACTCGTAAAAATGTTACACAGCTTTTCTTGTATGTTACACAACCTCTATCATGTTTCCATCAGTAAAAACGGAAGTCTTCCGAGAATTTGTTTGTCAAGTTTGTTTGTCGAAATTCCACATTTCTCTCTCCCCTCCTGCAGTACCATGTGGGCAGCGGTATACACTTCAAAACGAGGCTGATACTAAGGCGGCCACAGTTGGATTATAATCATCATGAAACTGACTATCAAATGCTGCAGCATCACAAACAGATAGAAAAACTTGCAAATACATACACAATACATTAACCTTTGATTTTCAACAATCTGTTTTGGATTATTTATACTGCCCTTCTGCGGCCATTCCAAACATTCTCATCTTGAAATCTTGAAAAATCTTAATTTTGAAAATTTTAACTCTTAACATCAGTGGTTAAGCGAGGAAACACTAACCGCGTGCTGGATTTCACGTCTTTGAACTTTAGAGAGTCGGGCTGTCTTGACCACAACGTTTCAAATTATCACAGAAACGCCCGCTGTTACAATTTAAACGCTTTTACAATTTAATCTTATGAGTTTGGAAGCCATCAAGGTTTTCCGCAGTTTTATGAAGAGTTTAAACTTTTAAATCGACTGATTGATCATTGAACACGATGTTTCAATTAGTGAGTGACGTCACTAGAAGTCTAAAGGCCTGTTGATTGGCGATTTCAGCCCGAATTTGCCGCAATCGTGTTAAAAGTGGCAGGTTTGAGTGGTGGTTTTTCGAATAACATGCTTTTTTCTTCATAATAGCCGCCATTTTCTACATATGTTACAACATGGTGATCTCCTAATGGAGATTTTAGCGAGGGATTCAGAACTGAAAAGTCGTAGTAAATGTGAACAATCGTTGGTAGTTGTGCACATGCGATTCATTTTTAATCGCAGGCGAATCACAGTGACAATCGCGCGGAAAAAATCGCTTGTGTAGACGGGTCTTTTTAAGGCGTGTTTACACGGGCCATTTTCCTGCGATTCTTGTTGCGATTCACCTGCAATCAAAAATCGCGCGTCGTAAACATGAGTGGTGATTTGAGTGCGAATCGCTGCAAAATCGAACTAATTTCGAACATGTTCGAACCAACGGCGATTCATCGACGACGTGAATTTGAAAATCGCCTTACAATTGCCGGTATTTTACAGGCGCGATTTTGCATTGCAGCTATAATCGCAGTGAAAATCGTAGAGCTCATCGAAGAAACTGCGCGAGTGTAAACGGGTCCGCTTTAGGACGTCGCGCGTTGCGATTCCTCATAGGTCGTACATGTTATCAATTTGCGGGCTATAAATGGCTTCGTGTCCACTTATACGAACATTTTATTTCAACTTTTACGGCGGATTTAAATATATCAACATCCACAAACTAATTCCGTTCATAAATGAGGTTTTGTGCAGTTATCAGGCACGGTAATATATAACCACACGATTTAATTACTTTATAACATATCACCCAGTAATCAACACTAACGCTCTTTATATTTCATAGTATTTCATTAAAAAGTAATTCATGTAAGAAAAATACTAGTTCATCCAATAGCACGCCTATTAATGGATTATTTAGGTTCAATTTTTTCAACATTTTTAAATTCTGACACGCCGAAATATTTTCGTACAAAGTCGCTATTACGACATCAAGGTCAACTGGACGTCCTTTATTTGTCGATCAAGTTAGCTCACTCAACAATAAAAAATGAGCTATATTTATGAATTAAGATTACGAATTAGGCATTATCATGGCGGCCAATTAATGGAGACGAACAAACTTTTTTCTCATTAGAGAAATGACATTTTCGTCATTTCATTGTTCCAGATATACAAGATGGCGGCAGGGATAACTATCTGTTAGTTTGACAACGGCGGTTATCCAGATGGATCATTCTTCCTTGGTGGTATGATATGGCATGATGTGTGTGTGTGTGTGTGATGCGAGCATGGAGCAAGGAAGAGAACAGGGTATCTAAGGCATCAAGATCATATACGACAGAACCTCCTTGTTTTCTTGTCTTTACTTTCGCATACAAAAGCGCTCCTCATAGGCCATTTGCATGATGGCGTAACCTACTACCAAGACCAGAATGCTTTGAGTGGCTTCTATTGTCAGGCAAATTTTACCAATTGTCTCTTTATTCCCAGGATAGTTGAAAAATCCGAATAACAAAGCATTTTGACAAAGCATTATGGTAGTGGCAGTAAAATGACGCAAGTGGCCTATAAAAGCTATTGGATTTACCAGACGCGAGAGAAAATGAAAATAACATAACTTACACACCGTTTGGTTCATTTATTGCGCTTGAAATGCCAAGTTCATTCAACCTCGAAAAGTCTCAGCGGGATCTTTGCTTAGTGTGGCACTTCTCGCAATGACCCCCCCTCCCCCGGCTGCCCCTCCCCCCTGGAGATACAGCACAGTTGAGCAGTGAAACTTAATTGAGATATTGCACAACTCGGAGTTGCTAACATCAAAGATTCCCAGAACGAAACTAATCAAGCACTTCACGGGATACTAAAAAATAACTTCAAAATTTTATGCTCTATGAATACTCAATTTAAATAGCCAAAACATTTAACTCTTCTTCATTAACCTTATGTATTATTGAGGGAATAGAAGACTCTTGACGACAGCTTATACAAAATTTAACATCTTCATGTATGCTGTTGTCCCCTCAGTCAAATTTTAAAATCAAACTTTAGTTCCATATCGGAAGGTGTTTTTGCTCTTACCTCAAATTCTTACCGAGGTTTTCTGCACTAACTTCGTCCAAGAATCTATCGTGGTATTCTTTAGCTGTGTCTTGAATACCTGGTGTCTGTTCAACATCTTTGACATGTTTAAAGGCAAAAAACCCGATCAGAAACCCGAGAAAGAAGACCACAATTCCTAAGAAAACTCCGCAAAATAGTATTCTTTTTCTGGGGAATGTTTTGATCCGGGTGTTGGAAATGTCGTATTCCATTTTAAGATAACTCGAAAGCGTACTTGAGCACTGGAGAATGATCGCGATTCTGAGCAAGAGCTTCTGATTTATTCAATCAGAACCTGATTTTTTCAATAATGACCGCCTGAGGGGAATATTGTAGTTGATATATAATCTGTCAGCGTGACTTCATTGTACGAGAACAATTTTGAAATTATCACAAGTGAATCTGGGCTTTATGAAACGCGCCGCTACTTCTTGCCCTGTTCGTCAAAACAAATCCAAACCATAGTGTAATAACTTAAAGAGTCTAATTACAATATAGGTTTGAGGCAATTTATTGATCACTAATATATTACTTACTTTGTTGACAATGGTAATGGTCTTTTTTTTTTTTCAAGACCGCTCAAATGAAAAGATATCGAAAGATATCGGGGCTAATTTTTTTCAATGGAAGAAAACAATGCTTCAAACTTTGATCACATTATCAGGCTCACAAGGAAATGCACGCTAGCTTCTTAAAGATTAAAACCTGATCGTAATCTAGCTATACGTAATAACTGATATTGAATTCTTGAAATGAAGTAAAGTATGTTTACTCGGATACGACGCGAGCTTTAATTTCCGATTACAAATAAGGGCTTATGAGAGCGCAGCCTGTCTGCTTAATTGGAGTGCTTTTCACCTAAAACATTTTCTGGAAAAAGTTATAGCATTCTCATTTTTGGTATTACAAATAATTTATAACGCGAAAGTTTTGAGCAGGACTGGATTGTTTGAGCCTGCGTAGCGGCCCTTATTTCCATCCCTCCCCCTCCCCACCCCCCCTGAGAACCCATGCGCAAGTAGTGTTTACCCTGTGTTGCCGGTCTGCACTTTGCTTGTCTGTTTGTATTTTGGCTCGACTTAAATACGACGTGACAGCAGCTGCGCAAGAGACTAATTAAGTATTGGGTGATCCACTTTTGCCTCTATTTTTGAAACCTGTTCCCAGAGCTCAAAAATGTATTCATAAATTGTAGCAAAAAAGGCAATGAGGGAACTCCCGTCACTAATAATGCCTTTTTATCATAGCGTAGCCGGACCGGACATTATTTATCGCCTGAGTCAATAGGGAACTTAAGTTATTTCCCCCTCATTTCATTTTTGAACAAATTTACTGACAAATGTATGTGATCCCCCCTTACTATCTGACATTTTTTGCTGATCTCCCCTCACGCTCGTTGCAAAACCTTGTGAGCCCCCTAAAATCCTCCGACACCAACCCCTCCCCATGCCAAAAATAATGACTCCCTTATTTCATATTCGACTGTTCCAGTGTTTGTATTTGTTTGTCAGGAAATGCCCGCTTCTTTGATCCCAATTTAATCATAACTGATTGATCAGATATCGAATTTTTTAAACTGAAATTCACCTGCAGATAAACATGTTGCTCGTATTTGTGTTTATACAGCTATTTCAAAAAACATTGAATACTGAATGCTGTATAATGAATAGCCCATTACAAGACCGAAATGCATTGTGGCATAAAATAAGTTTAAAAGAAAATAAGTTGTGCTTCCTTTTGTCCTGGGTGTCTAATACGCGCAGATAAATCTTTAAAGAATTGTTTGACTTTGTCTGGCCATCCATTTGTAACCGATACTCGCTCACGTAGACCCATAAACATACAAGAACGAACAACAATGCATATCGGTATTGGAATACATTATTCAGTATTCAACTTTCTATTTTAAATATGGCTGCCGCTATTTGCATAATCTTTAATTTAATATTTTGAAGCAAAACAAGGTATACTAATCGAAAGGAGCTATTTTTGAGAGTAAAGTTTAAACGTTTAAAAGCAAGATGGTGAACAAAATATGTGCGAAAAACGCTAAAACAAAGCTAGTCGTGACTGCCAAACGTAACATAGCACTAATGTCTGCGGTAATTCCAACCCTTGATATTTTAGAAGCAATACATTCCATAGTATTCAAGTGACTAAGTGACTTTTTTGGATAGCAATGTTCATTTTTCTGAAATCCTTTGGGAAAAGAAAATTGGCTGGCCGCCATATTTCAATTCGTTCTATAATTGTACTTGTAAAGCATTTAGCCAGGCCTCAAGCGATCGATAAGAAACTCGGTACGAAACCTCAAGCAAACCAATGAAAATTTCTTAATAATCAACGTTTATTAGACATACATGATGGAAATTTGATAATCTTGATTAAGAGATATTGTCTCTAGTCTATCTGATTCTGTCCCGTTATTATCACACATGCATAATTATCACACACTATATATCTTTGTCAAACGAACTCAAGCTAGTTCACCTAGTGCGAGACTGCATGGAGTTTCAACTTCTTCATAGTCATCGCAATTGCCTCTACGAAGTCTTTTTGTTTTGTTTTGGGTTTTTTTCTTTTTTTTTTTAATCAATTAATTAATTTATTTCATTTCATTTCACAGCATCGTCAAATATGGTTTTACAATTAAATTGCTGGATAAAATTACATTGGGGACACAACGTTGTATTACATACTTTCCTTGAAATATGGGCAGTCCCTAGTAATGTAGTTCTTTTGAATTGTTTCATAAGATATAAATATATTGAGACTACGTTTTAGGTTATTATTATTATTTATTTATTTATTTATTTATTTTGAGCCGCCTTAATAACCATCAAGCAATACTTCTAGTTGTTCTAGCAGTTGTTGAAGATCATTTCAACTAAATTCAACAAGAGAAGCCAATTCAAGGGAGCTGTATTAAAATATTAAAATTAGGTTTAGAATATGAATTAAGGTAGAATACATGATTACGAAAAAAAGACAGACAGACAGAAACAGAGATTTCGCTAATATATATTTTCAACTCTATTATTTTCGACCGATTTGCTTTCTTCCTTTCAACATAATTGAACATAGATTCTAGTTCAGTGGTGGTTCTCGACCTCGATCACGGACACGATGAGGAGAAGGAGGAGAAGGAGAAGGAGAAGAAGAAGGAGGAGAAGAAGGAGGAGAAGAAGGAGGAAAAAAGGAGAAGGAAGAGAAGGAGAAAGATGGTGATGATGTTGGGGATGGAGGGGGGGTCATAATAGTAACAACAACAACAACAACTGAATAACCGAATAACAACCACAACAATAATAATGACAAATGATAAGGATAGTGATGATGATGATGGCGATAATAATAATAACAACAAAAACAAAACAAGCATAGAGATGATGATGATGATGTTGTCAACATTCTTTATTCACACTATGCACAAATCTATGAAAATTCAAATGTGTATCACAAACCCATTCACTTTCAAAGAACAAAACTTCCCAGCCTTCTCTACTGACTTTTCGTACCATAACGTTTTACGCAGAAGAAAACATCTTACTCCAGGCAACTGAACCTGAGAAGAACGTGACCATTTTTCATTCATATTCAGTGTTTGCGCTTTGGTGAAATTAGTTTTAGCTGTTCAGTAAAACACTCGCTATTTTTCCTTCCTCATAAAAGACAATTTTACTAAACACTTAACTGAATTTTTCTCGTAACTCTTCAGGACCCGAGGCTGTTTTATAATTAGTCTAGTTTGCATTTATAATCATATCGTTTTCATTAAACAATTTTTAATCGAAAAAGATGGCTGTAAAATCTAATAGGATTGTGTGAGAGTTTCTCATAAATTTGGCAAAAACCTCAACTGCACCGAAGGTGCACTGATAGATGTTAGAAATACCAAAAATTGGCTTAAAGTTCACAATGTGTCCCTCTGGCTGCAAATTATTCTATTTTCCCTGCTGTCCGTCATTCATCAATGCATGTGCACATACTGTCTTGATTAGAGCGCCGAGCCAATCAAGTTACTTTGTTATGAGGGTATACCGCTGTTTGACTTGATTACAGGCGTAATTTACACGCATTTTAGACAAAATACTAACGAAGGCGGCTTCAGCCGTACACGTGAAGCGAGGAAGAAAAAAAAAAGAAAGAAAGAAAGAAGGAAAGATAGAAAAAGAAAAGGGAAAAACAAAACCGAAATTTCTAAAATGTATGTATTATAGGCTTAGGATAGCGATTACTTTGTCGTACAGTTAAGGTTAA
>JAAAQI020135572.1:2334-12832 GCA_011800005.2 Stichodactyla mertensii
GCTCCGCAATCATTCCCATAGCTAAATACTGCACAAGGTATCTTAGTTTCCCTGAAGATGTAATCCAAAGTATGAAATTTCACAGCTTAGCTCTCCAAAAGGCACAGCAAATCCAGCCTTAAAGAATTATTTCATCAAAGTATCTTGCCCAGAATAATTAGAATCCTTTAAAAAATGAAAAATTTTATATGCAAACATTGGAGAGCAAAAAACAAAGAAACCTTTTTCTTAAGCCCTGAGCAAAAACTCATTGATGCCAGACATTAGCAATGTTTGATAGTACCTACAGCTCCGCAATCATTCCCATAGCTAAATACTGCACAAGGTATCTTAGTTTCCCTGAAGATGTAATCCAAAGTATGAAAAAACTCATTGATGCCAGACATGAGCAATGTTTGTCTTTGACTTAAGGTCCTTTGACTTGAACAATAAATTATTTTGGCTTGGAAAGTCACTTATCTCCACACTACCTCTGTGCTAAGTTTCATACGTGCATAATTTTGCTTTATGGTGACTACTGGACCGTATAGAAAGATTTCTAGCTAAGTTTTAATCCATTTTTCATTGACTACTATCATATCATTGATCCATGTGTGATATAAATACTAAACTATGGATAATTATTATTATCATTACCAATCAAGCCAACGGTTCTTTTCTATCAGGTCCTCTTTTGTTGAAGATTGTTCTCTGTTTCCCACCCTCTGCAAGGAAGACACTTGACCCCAAATCCTTTTGATGATTTCTACGTTGGTATATTCTGGTGAATAATCGCCATGTAGAAACTTTGCTGGGTAGAGAAGTGTTGCTGCCTGATTAGCCATGGTGTAAGGAGTCAAACTGGAAAATTTGCCTTTTCCAGAAGTCCATCTGGAAAAGGCATATGTAAACAGTCTTAGCATATATCCCCCAAAAAGTCCCAATTAAAACGTATGTTAAACGTATATTAAAACGAATATGTATGCTGGGTCATCAATAATTCTGAACCAATGAATCGAACAGGCAATTTTACTTTCTCTCACCCTGAGGTAAGTTAAATAATCTTCAATGATCTTCATTCTAAAGAAGAGGTCTGTGCTTAATTCCATACAAAGTGCATCTCTGGCAAAGCCAAGAAAACCTGTTGAGAAAAAGTCAAAAAGACCTCATGTTAATAGATGCATAGCCCAGGGTTCCTAGTCATTTTGAAAAACTAAAATCCCTGACTTTTCCCTGCTTAAATAACAATTTCACTGGCCATTTCAAACAAGAAAAACAAAGTGATTTAAGCAATGTTTTGTCCACAACAATTTTTTTTATGCCTACAATGACAATTACATGATAATTTTTCCAAGATGCCAATGGTTTATTGTGCTTTTTCTATACAAACTGGAGTTCTTTTCCAAGGCATTCAATGTTTATCCTTTAAAATGCAACTATCTTAACCACATGCAGGGTTCGTGCTGAGGTAAAACTTTAAAATTCCAGGAGTATTCAAGGAGTATTCAAAGACCCAAATATGATTTTTTAAGCACATGGTCTACCAAACAGGCCCTTATTCACAGTACTCGTTTGGGGAAAGACACACCTGCTATATTTTGAATTATCAAATTTTACATTTGAATATTTTCCAGCAGCAACTGCCCACGATTTCCTTGTCATTTATATTTGTAAAATAAACTCTGCATGACCAGAAATATTGGAATCCTTTTTCTACTGTTAGCAAATTCAAGGAGTTTTCAAGGAGTTTGAGCACAATTTCTAAAATTCAAGGGCTTTTCAAGTGCCCTTGAAAACCCAAATTAGATTCAAGGAGTTTTCAAGGAGTTTAAGGAGTAGCACGAACCCTGACATGTCACAGCTATTATGGGATAGCTGTGACAAAAATATCCTGGACTTTTCCCTGACTTTAGGCGAAAATCTGAATTTCCCAAACTAAATAAAAATTAAAAAACCCTGATTTTTCACTGATCCCTAGGAACCCTGTAGTTACAACATACCAAAAAGAACAAATTGCTGTTAATAATTATTTCATTTTCTTTTTTTTTTTTTTTTTTTTTTTTTTGCATATTGGACACACATCCTTTCCCCAAGCACTAATCTTCTTAAATTTACAGTTATGTGAAGACTATGTATTAATTTGCCAATGCCTACTGAGCTCCCGCCCTCTGCATGCTAACATGGAGTAATGTATAATTAACTAAAAATAGAAATAAAGAAATGAATAAAAAAAGATTTTAATGCGTAAAATAAGCTGACTATTTACTCACACAAAAGTCTTTCTTGAGCTTTCGTATAAGTTGACTCTGCCACAGGTGGCCTTAGTCTTTGAAGATTGATTGGCTTTGTAAAGTACCATTTTACCTCTTGAAGAAATTTTTTCATGGCAGTGGGGAGGAGTTTAAAGTCCATAGCATACTTCTTGGTGGTCTTTTGAGGTGTGTCAGCAGTCAGTTGGTTTGCTTGGAGAGGGCTTGAGAGAAGGTCAGCTTCCATGGTTGTCTGGTCTATGGCATACTTCTTGGTGGTCTTTTGAGTTGTGTCAGCAGTCAGTTGGTTTGCTTGGAGAGGGCTTGAGAGAAGGTCAGTTTCCATGGTTGTCTGGTCTATGGGATGTGCAGTGTTAGATTGAATGTTGAGTCCGAAGAAATCTTCTTGTCCATCACTGTCAGAAAATTTGTCTTCGTTGTCAGAAAATTCGTAACTTACAAGGTTGGAGGAAAGCATGTTGAAGTGTATACTAGCTGTACTTAAATGATGAAGGAATCGAAGGAATCAGTTGGCTGTCTGTGAAGAATTGAACGAGAAAGTAGCGCGGAGAGCCGGTGAGAAGGCGTCTGTTTGTCAGTCGTCATAGCGATGCCCAGTGGCATAGCTGGATCTGTGTGGAGAGGATCAAAGCGGTCAGAAGCGAGGTGAGAATATCGGACAGTATCGAATTTCAAGGCCAAAGGTGGCCTTAAATAAGTGTCTTTCTGGTACTAGCCTTTTGAAAATTGGGTGTCTTGGCTTTGTTCTCCCTCCCCTCTCTCGTCTGGCCTCTAAATTCGAGCCAGAAGGAGAAGGAAGGGAGAAAAAGAAGTATTTTTTGAAGAGCTCTGTGTCTGCATTGAATTCCCGCCATCCGCCATTTTGGAAGTGGTGATGATTGCAGTCCCCAGTCCCTACTCATTTTGGAGGTCGAGGAAAATGAGAGGTTTGCTCGGTCAGCGGTGGTCGAGGAAGACTGAAACGAGCTGAACTTTGGCAGCTTATTGCGGGCCAAGTAGAGGGTTTGGAGGCTCGGAATACTGTGGACAAGAAAGCTAGAGGTGGTGGGATCGCGCTGATACAGTTTTTGAAAAAGTAGAGAAAAAAGCCGAAGAGAGGCATTTGGGGTGGGGGTATGGGTTAGCTGTGGTTGGCATATGAAATGGCAGGAGCAATAGAGTGCAGGGATTGGAGTTGCTTTTGTTGTTGCTGTTGTTGTTGTTTTTTTGAGTTGGCTTTGGATGCGTATGTAGTTGGTTCAATGCATTGGTTCAATGCTTTGTACGCGCGCATGCGCAGTGGTTATTGGTTGAGTTTGAGGTGGATTTTTAGGGTGTGGGAGGGGGTTTGTGGGTTTGCAAGACTGTTGGTAGAGGTGTGTAGACAGCGTAGGTCTCAAAAAAGCATGTTTCAGAATGTCAATCAAAGCAAAAAGTGAAAGTGGTTTTAAGGAGATTTTTGGTCTTGCTGTGTGTTTATTATCCACAGGGAGCCCAGTGTTTGGACTGGAAAAGTGTTGTCATGTTTGCCACTTGTCTCCCACCTGTCTGGAAAGAAAACTGACCCCAACCTGCAGCCTCAGGCCAAAAAGTCAAGGAGGACTTTGGAGGAGCCAGCAGATAGAGTTTGTATTCAGTTCTTTAAAGTGTTTGTTTTCTACGCATTTTAATTACATGAAGGGATGTTTTTGAAGGCTTTAACTCGGCTGTTGTTGATCCTTCCTTTAGAAATGGTTGTGGTAGCTCAATTGCTTCAGACGCACGTAGGGCGAAAGCTGGATAGGTCAGTAAAGTTAAGTATATTTGTCTTAGTTACTGTTAAAGCGCATATAAGCCCTAAAGGATCTCTTCCTAATTGCTCGATTGCTCATGTTGGTGGTATCTAAGAGTAGATTTCTCATTAAGTCCTTTTGTCTACACCACCAACATGGCCGCCATGCCTTTGTCTTTTGATCCTCTTGGGAATGTTTAGAATCGAGCAATTGGAAAGAACTCTGGTAATAAACAAGAATGGTGTTGTCCCATTGTGGTTTGTTTGACGAGGTTACCATGGAAACCCTCTCAAAAGCAGGCTCCTTTCAAGATATGTACAAATAATTCTCGTTTTCTTCTGGGATTGCACATTTCAACTTTCTTTTGTCAAATGATCGAGACAGACGGTTATGAGTTCTCTTCTTTGACTTAAAAACCCAAATAGCCTGGACCCTAGAGCGTTTCCAGGGTAACGTCATGTGAAAACCAACTGATTTTCTCTTCTAGCACCATAAATGCATGACGTTTCAACCGCATTAGGAAGATATTCCTTATTTTATGATTTCACTTTAACGACGTCATGGATTGCACATTGGATATCTCTGCAAGGAAAAGACACATCAACAAACAGAAAGCACGATTCTTGTTTAAATTATGAAAGTTCTAGTTTGAATTAGAGAAGAGAGATCCTCAGTAGGGGGCTTGTTAACGCTTGCACTTTAAAGCCCAAAGAATTTTGATTTTTGTCAAAACTGCCCACCCTCGGGAAAGGAAAACTCAATAACCCTCCCCCCAAAAGAAGTAAACATATTTTTTATCCCTGATACAGAATCGTCTTAATTTCCTCAGCCAAATTCACATGTATGTTGCAAAATTTTAGTCCGACATGAAAATGGTCGACCCCCTCTCTCCATTTGTGCCAGTGCACCCGAGGCCCTCTCTTATAAATGACAATGAAATAAGCTTTTTACTCACTCCACCCTGATTGAAGGGACCTGATCTTTAATAACGTACTGAAAACTGCTTTGGGGAAGAATTAGTTCATGACGACCTCCATTGCTGGTGGTGGTTTTGGAAAACTCAAAACTGTGTTTTGAAAGTGCTGTCATTGATTGCTGATGATGCACATAGGGTGGGAGTCTGCTGGAGTCCAGTGAGGTCATGTAATAATTCCACCAAAGTATGTATACAAACGTTGCCGGGCGTGCGTTGAAGCGGTTGTATTTGGGAAGTGTTTTTGTTACTTATTCTGATTTGGCCCACACTCAAGCACGTCAAGGGCTGGCGTCATATGAGACTGATCCAAAAAATTAAACTAGCAATATCTCTACTAATATTTGATGTACTCAAGTTTGTTTTGGACCCACAGTGACAATTAGGTTCCTTGACATTTTAACCCATGTAGTCAGAATTTGTTTGTCACGTGACCCACAGGACCGAAAAACAGAAATTTAAAAATGGGGTGTTGAAAATGCATTATTCGAAGTTATTTTTTTGGTGTTAAAATGGTAAGGATATTTAGGCACACAAACCTAGGCTTAGAATGGATGACCACCTCTAAACAGTGAAGAGAAACATGCAAATTTGTAAATTCGACATTTGGTCACGTGGCCTCTTTTATTTAATGTCTATACGATTTTTTTTTCGTTTTTACTTTATTTGATTATTTAAATTACCGTCCCGGGTGGGGCTGGCCACTCATTGAGAACCCCTTCTACTGTTTACTGGGGCTTTTTCATGTTTTGTTTTGTTTTTTGTTTTGGTTGTTGTTGTTGTTGTTGTTGTTGTCTTGCTCTCCTGGGCAGAGCCTGCTCAGGCATGTTGCGGTAACATCTTAAACTCACGCAGGCTGAGTTTGGGGCCTTAAAAGTGATCTTTAGGCTTCCTGTAGTGGCGTTACCTTATGGCAAGCCAATTGGGAATGTTGAAATTTTTGGGAGACGGTTTTTATATGAATCGGAAATCTTTTTCTGAAGTTGCTAATCTGTCCATTTTTTTGGGTTTGAGGGACAGATGCCAGAGCAGGTATATTGTACATTTCCACTTCCTGCCTAAACAAAGAATTAATGCTTTTCAACCCTTCCAGACAGAGTCTTGTCAGGTCTATCACGCTTACAGACTTTCGAATCCCACAAAGACCGCCACCCCATTATGAAAAAAACCTATCTTGCTTGCCTTAAGGTCCTAAACAGGATTTTAGCTCCAAAACACTCAAGCTATACAATGCTTAATATCTTGAGATCAGAAGCGTGTTATGAGGATGTAACTGCATTTCCAATCAAGGCAATTAGAGATCTAATTAAATTTGTCATGGATAAATGAAATAGGAAATTTTTGCTCTCCATGTGATTATTAGCTGCAAAGAGGCCTATTATCCCTGTCTTTCTTTTTCCTCCTCAGGAGCCTAAATTCACTGCTCAGCGTGAAGTCCCATGAAAACGATTTGCGGACCGACTCCGCAACACAACGAAAGGTTGGTTTCTAAAACTCAGAAAAGCAACGATATGACTGTGGGCGCGTTGTTGAAGGCTTCGTCGCGTGATGCACGCGACGCGCCAGATCGATCGATCCAAAAACACTGTACAGTCCATGTCATTTGTGACGTTGTCCACCGAAAAGACATCGAGAAATATCCTGCGAAACTTAAAAACTCGATCTAAATGCTTGTCAAATGAAATCCCCGAGTTGACACTTATCATTCCCTGTTCCCCGTCAATGATACTCCAGTCACGCGAGACATTTCGTTTAGTCTAAACTATGTCTTTTGTCGGAGGGCAACGTTCCAAATGACATTGACTGTAGGTATGTCGCACATTGCAAGAACGTTGTCCTATAGAAATAGCAGTATTTCTCCCACATACAGTGCGCGTTATACGTGTAGACTTGGACGGGATCATGACATCGTTCTTGTGTGGATACTCCACTCATTCGAATTCTCTTGTTCTCAGCCCTAGCCGCATTTGGATGTTTGATGGGAATTCGCACAGAAAAGAACAATACAAGTCCTTCGAAACTGGAGTGCTAGGTGTCGCATGTATACGTAGGTAATTCACTTGACGTTGTCGCTGAAAAAAAATCCCTACATTGTAAAGCTTGGAGAGCGGAATCATCATTTTTTTCTCCCCATCGCGACATTATTACAAATAAGAAACTCGCTGTTTGCCTGCAAATTCTACAACTTGGACAGCCAAGTCTCTTCAGCAGTAAACAAAAGATAGTCGAAGGTCTTTAGCCTTTAGCCTTGTTTCAGCGACGACGTCAATCGAAATAGCCACATATAAGAATTGGTTATCGTGGAGGTACTGCTTGTGCTGCGCGTCATCACGAAACAAAGCCTTCACCAAACTTTGCCCTCCTCCTGGCCACTATGAGCCCAGCAACGCTAGCAAGCTAGCTAACCTACCGACGACGGAGATGGCGGCTGCAACAACGAAATCCAGCCCTCGTGGACCGAGCCATCTCGGGCCAGCTGCTCTCGGAGGGCTCCGAGAGCAGCTTCCTTGGCCTGCGCATTCGGCTGCTTGTTAACGGCCTTAGCCACCTTCCTGACCTGGGGCCAGAACGTCGACCACCCGCCGGAAAGTTGCACCTCGGACCACGCCGGCGAATACAGGGACAGTGCCCCGGCGCTAAGCAAACAGCTCATGTGGTTTAGCGCCGCAGTGGAGGATCTGACCAAACAACTGGAGCACCTGCAATTGGAGAGGTGTCGAGTGAGTTCAAGTGATTTGCAGCTGAGTACAGGCAGTTTGGCAGTTCTTTCAACAGTTGAACAGCCATTTCGCGAATATGCTATGGAAGAACACATCCCTGTTGGTGGTGTGGTGCTATTACCACTGATTTGATTTGATTTGATATAAGCTAACCTTGGCCTGGTCACTGGCGGCCTGTTGTCCGTCTCTGGCCCATCCCGCCAAGCCGTGGATGGTGGCAACTAGCGGTGCCGTCCTGAGAAGGGTCGCCAGTCTGGCGTTTTTGGCCGCCGCCGAGTCCTGGGACAGCCGCGGCATCTGCAGCCTGCCCAGCCGGTGGAAGGCGCTGCACGAAGGGCAGGTCTCGGGGCGCTCGCACACCGGGCAGCCGCTGTCCTCCCCACAGTTACAGGCGGGCGTAATGAGTTGCCACAAAAAGCGCTGGCACTCGGCAGCGGACTCTCGCCAACGAGATCTGGCGCCGCCGTCTTCCTCCTGTTGAGAGAGAGACAAGAGCGCAAAACGTCAGTGCGTGCCCTCGTGATTGTCAATTGTAGGTCGTGCCTGCATCCTAACTAACCTGGCTGGACAAGGGCAGTGGGTGGAACTTGCTGAAAAAGGAGCGCAAGTCCTCCAGGGCCTCGGGGGTCGGCAGGGCGTCAAGCCTGAATCCCCCGGGAACCGGTTGATGCACAGTCCATTCAACTGGTTGTTGCTGCTGCTGCTGTTGCTGCTGCTGCTGCTCTGCTGCCGCCGCCCGTTCTTGGCGAGCGGAGGGGTTCTTGGACTCTTGGACTTTTCGCCTCTTGGGATTTGGAGATTTCTCTTGGGCCTCTGAAGATACTGCTGGCAGTCGCGACAGTGGCATCATGCAGGGCCTAGATAAAATGGAGGCGGTGAGGGCCTGCACCTCCTCCTCCTCCTCCTCCTCCTCCTCCCGGTCGTCTTCCTCCTGTCCGACAGAAGACACAAAGAACAATATGATGGTTAGTAAAAGTAAAGAAAAGCAGCCTCGACGCGTGAATTTTATCCATCTACCTCTGAGAGCGAAACAGTCTCGTCTTCCTGCTGTGGCGCCTTGGTGTTCTGGCTGGCCATCAGGTCTTCGAGTTGAGTGGGGTCCAGGGGCAGGAATGTGTCAAAATTCACCCCGTACTCCAACTCTGACCGGTGCAGGTATTCTGGTCTGTAGGCCGTGCGCGCGCTGCGATAGCGAATGGCAGCAAATCTGTCGGGGAGAGAGAAGAACGAATGGACGTAAGAAAGAATTTGAGTGGCTGAGAGACTGTGCTTGTGAATGCACATCATCGGACTCGGTAAGTGAAGACCTTAGCTAGAGAACATTCATCATCATCATCATCCATTATAATTCACCACGAAAGTTGGATACGTAAACGTGTATGTTTCGGTGGCACGATTTTCGGCTAAAACATAAACACTGAAGTAGTAGTAGCAAACTCAACACCAAACTTGCTCACGCGTCTCATTAGGTATTCAACTAGAACATTATTGGGGTGACACTAGAGAAAAACGTCTGCGCATGCTCTAATCTGTATGCAAATGAGCTAAAAACGTCTTCGTACTATTGTAAAAATATGCAAATTTTACTTTCACCCTTGTCTTACAACTGAACTTCACCAAAATGCCAACACGTAAGGTCAGTTCTTAAAACTCAAGGCTAATTCTTACATATTTTCTTTATTTACATGATATCTTGGTCCCACAAAAGTATACCAGCGAAATGTTTTGTATACTCGAAGAAAACGAACATTTCTTTTCACACAGAAACTCTCTTGAATTCTTGAAAACGTGCTAAAATGAACGCATGCGCAGACGTTTTTCTCTAGTGTCTACAGGGGTAACAAGTTGTAAGATGGCATTAAATCGAGGTTCTGTTCGCAAAGGTATATCAAACCTAGAGAGCATAAATAAATAAATCTTACCCTACTCCCCTGCGTCAAAAATTGATCGTGAGCAAGCCGTCAATGCAACGTAATATAAATAACGGCAAAGGATTGGCTCTCGAGATTTGATTGAAGGCGAAAATAGCACACTGATGGTATCCATTTGGCCTGCTAGTGAACCGAACAGTAAGAAAGTTTTTTTCGCTAAAATTTGAGATTTTAAACACGTTTGTTGCCGGAAAAAGATCGTTGAAGCTCAAAAGGACACATAACACCTTTTCCATTTTAATCTATGTAACATGGTCGTTTTAAGAGAAACGAGAAAAGTTTGAATTTCGTTGTCAGTTTGGAGAAGAAATGTTTTCAGATTTACTCAGCCGTTAAAAACTACTTTTCAGTCGGAAACAAAACACATACATGTTAACTGCAATAGAGTTTACAGATATATATCTCAACGTGTTTTAGTCTATTTAGAAAACAACAAAGTAGTTATTACGAACTTCAATCTTGTTTATTTGGAAATCTTCATTGCACAGTCGAAATACTTTTATTATAATTGTCTTTCGCCTTGAACGAAAATCGGTGAAAAAATTGCGACTTTTTAATTTAGCTTTCTACCTATATTTAACAGGGCTTTAATGCAGTAATTAAATGCTAAAGATATTCAGTAAATGTTTTGAAGATTTATTGCCGTAAAACAGCATTGCAGTCCTTAGAGTTCTCGGGTTTTGTGAAGGAGAAATCCTAAAATGGGCTCCAAGCGACAGGTTTTACAAGCACTCGGAGACGTTTTTCTTAAGAAATCCTTTACGAAATGCTCTTTAGAGAAGAAGAAAGAAGTCATTTGTTATGCAACAGAATTTTAGAAATAAGAGTTTATTTGCTTGAATGTGTTTTTGCACACATTTGCTTAATGTTTTTG
>JAAAQI020135583.1:0-12830 GCA_011800005.2 Stichodactyla mertensii
TCTTGGTCATTTGTACGGACCTCGCTGCGCTCGGTCCGTACGGCATGACCTCGAGCCAAATATTCTCCCGTCCGGCCCTCCCACTCAGTCAATAAGTACATAGTAGGACAGTATATAGGAGTTATTATATAGAAGTTCTTTCGTGTTTGTATAGACCGAGCCCGTAGGGCGAGTTCAATACACACAAAAAAAGAACGAGACCAATATCTCCCCATCAGGACCGAACAAGCTTGGTCAATAAATGGTTTATTATAGACTTGGGAAACAAAATTATCGTAATTTTTTTGCCGAGAGGTCCGTAACTTTTGTTGAGAGGTCCGGATGAAAAAATCCGATTGTTCCATTTCCATCCGGACCGGCTTGCCATATAGTAAATCTCATGAATGCAATAATCCATGCCCTTTTCTTGTAAGTTTCATAAGTTTGACCACAGGGAGCTTAGGCTCAACATTTTCTTTTGATGCGAAACTTTAAGACGGCTAAGAGAATCGATTTGTTATTTTGCAATGAGAAGAACTAAAGTTCTGCTGTATCAGACGTCCTTTGAAGAATTTTGATCCTTTTTTTAGCGTTGACCTTGTTCTTGCTCGAAGTGAAATAAACGCAATAAAGAATTGTGTTCTATTCATTTTCTGTAATTTGAGGGCGACATATATAGCGTCCTTACACGAGAAAACAGAAAAAATCGAGTAAAAAGCTAGTACAACGTCATTAAAACTACTTGATTTAGTTTTCCTATATGATTCCCCTATGGGAGCTTTTCATCGCCCTTATGTATCATACCATAAAGAAATCTTGGGGCAATTGGTATGAAGTAGTTAAAAACCTGACGTAAAAGACAGTAGTGGGTAAAGACTTGGCAGAATTGGCGGGACGCGAAACTCCTGTAGTCACAATGACTTTTTTGGTTTTGAAAAAATGAAAACAGATTTCTTAGAAATGACATGTTATGTTTGAGAAAAGCTGTCCGAGAAAAAGTCTGGCACAAGTCTGGAGACCTCCTCAGGAAGTTGTGCGAGTCTCCATTCATTCATGAGCTAAGTCACCTCGTGGTTTTAGGTACGAAAAGATAGTCACAAAAAATGAGATATAAAGACTTGAAGCGGGAATCATCACTTCAGATACTCAAGGTTCCTCCTCAAAGTCTTGCTATACTGGAATTTTAACTCAAACTTGATTTATTTTCGACCTGAATGTTTTTGATTAGTTTTAACCACAAATCCTGACTATCTAGCTTCTTGGTTTACGTTTACATGCAATATTTCTAGAAGATCTCATTATATCTGCTACTGTCTCAAAAACAAATACTTGGGCGGTTAAAACGTTTTAGGAAAATGAAATATTTAAAAACACAAATTGAAATTACTGAACACTGTATAGTGTAAAAGCATTGATTATTTGAATTTAAGAATAATGACCATCACTTTGTTTACCAGCTATTCAGGTTTTAATAATTGAAAACTAGTAAATGAGAAAAATCAGCGGGTAATAAAGCGTTAAATAGGTACTTAAGTCCAATTAGGGAGCAAAACGCTTCACTCTTTCACTAGGAACTCCACAACACTTTAGACTTGCTGATATCAAGGATTTTCAGGTAAGATAATAGGTGTATTAAATGCGGCAGTTACGTCGCTTCAGCACGACCGAACTAGAAAAAAAAGTGTTTCCGACAAACAATGCAACCTGCACCTTATTATCAACCCAATCAATATTGAAAGCTAGTTCTTTACTATTTTAATATCTTAACGTTTTTGCCATTTTTGACGAGACGTAAAGTTTCAAGGTTAGCATTTTTAGTTCTTAAGAATATTCGTTAATATTGGGTTGTAAAACAACAGCAAAAATAAGGGGTATATGCTTTAAAATTTGCAAGAAAAAATCGGCAAAATAACTTGAATTTTGTCAGTGTCAAAAAATTGGCCATCGGTTCTAATATCAAGTCGAGTTTTCCTCATTATTTTTAAACATTTATTGGTGGAAAAAGCTAGTCTATTCACGACTAATATTTTGGCCATGCACTAAACAAATTTGTAGAAGGCCTTTGCTTTCAATGTTTTTCACAGTTCTTCCCAGGTTAATTGTGATGTTTGTCGCATCGCTATTATAGACAGATAGAAAGATGACACGGCTGTAACACGACGGTGTGTTTATTTACGTTCTTTTTTCATGCGTGTACCGTAGTCTTCAAAAGTTTCCTTTTTGATATCTGTACAGTAAAGGCAATATATACTGACATCAGCAGGGCAGAGAACATCAGACAAACTGTTTACTAATGTACCTAGCTTGTAACAGCCGGGGTGTCCATATTAGGACAGGTGCCACTACCGGACCAGACTAAATTTCTTTAATCGCGAGGTGCTCGTATTAGACAGTTTTTTTTGGACTGCTACTTACCTAGTAAAAGTACAGGAATATATCTCACGCACCTATTCTTTAATTTAGGATCAAATGGATGAAATATCGAGTCTCAAATCCCAACTGGCCGACCAGGTGGCTAAAAACTCAGCCCTTACAGATCAGCTTAAAAATGCATTGGAAGGAAAAGTAGAGGATGTCAAGGAGTTCATGTCCAACCTGAGTATCCAAGACGAAGCGACAGCTAAGATACAAGAGCTGACATCCCAGAACGAAAAGCTCCAAGGTATTGTGAGTGAACTACAGGAGAAAATCAAGGCAGTCACAGGCATGGCAGGAGGTGCTCAATCAGCTGCCGGTGCATTGTTTGGGGGAGCTTCCGCCTCAGCAGCTGGTGCAGTAACTGCAGGGGAAGGTGCTCTGGATGATGCGACAGCCCAGGCAAATGAGGCTGCTGCAGAGGCTGCTGCAGAAGCTACAGAACAAGCAGCAGAAGCAGCTGCCGAGGCTCAGAAACAAGCAGAAGAGGCTGCCGCTGAGGCGGAAAGGGCTGCCGAGGAGGCAAAAGAGAAAGCAGAGGAGGCTGCAGCAGCTGCTGCTAGTGCAGTTGGGAGCATCACCTCTAGCTTTTGGTAGACCAGAATTTTACTTTTAGCAAACCGAATTTGAAAATACATAGCGAAAACCTAGCCCTCGTGTAAAACTTTGCCATATTGTTTTGTGAACGAAAGTGAAAATAAAAATAAATTCGAAAAATTATAGTTTGTTCAGGTGGTCAATTCTTCAGCGGTCTGAGTTGCTCAGGGTGAGACATTTATACATGCGCAGTGGTAGTTTTGCTCTTTCTCGAGTATGTTAACATTTAATGCAACAGTTTTTCTTTGGGTCCTTGAGCCTTTTGCTACAGAAAAATGTACTATCGTATTTATATTAATGCAGTGGCACGAAAAAATCTATGAAAAGAATTTGCGATTGCTAGGGACATTGGATTGTATCTGGATTGCATGTTATTAAACTGCAATCCTCAAGCTTTTTTTAAACCCAGCCCTATCCTCGATTGTGTACGCTTTTATTAACAGTACATGTATAGATATGGAATTCTCGTATAAATGAAAAGTACAAATCCTCACTGTTAATTGTAAATATTTTATTCACAATCGAGGCTAAGGCTGAGCAAAACAAGAACTCGAAACTGGAGCATTCTTAATTTTCATGTGACGCCATCTAAATGAGGCGCCATTTTGAGAATGATTTGACTAAACCATCAAGGCGGCCATTCTTCTTTGAGTTCCATTTTTTCTTGGGAGTGAAAACCAAGAACATTTGAGTCTTGAGAACCCAAATTTTGGAATGTTTTTTTTTTTTTTTTTGATCAAGAGCAATTAAAAGATTAGGGAGAAAAAGAAAAGAAAAAAGGAAAATACAGTAAAAAATCTTCCTGGATAAATCCAAGTTACTTCAGAATGCACACATTGAACAAACTTTAACTCCTAAATTAATACAAGAAAAAAGCATAAACCATACGACCAGTAAGGGTTTTGGGAATTACAATATAGACACAGATTTTCGTTTACATTTACAAGATGTCTGTTTTCCCGTGTCTTGTTCTCAAGTGTAAAGTAAAGTAAATTTTATTCTGATATAAAATAATGCTCTCAGACAAACTATTAAATTTTCATTCGTGGGGGAAATATGCATGAAAAACAAAGAACCCCCTTTCATTTGCGTGCGCATTTTACTGTTATAGAGAACCACAGTCAGGAAAATAGTTATATTTTAAAATGACTCGAGTTGTGTTAATACAAAAAATTGATTTGCATTAACTTAATTATGTGTATTTCATAACTAAATATAAAAGATTGGAGTGAATTTATAACATTTTTAGTTATTCTTGAATGGGAATTTTCTCGATTACCCAAGCTTTGTGCGTCTGTCATCTTGTCGTCATGGCAAAATAGCGTTGTTTTTAAAAGAAGGCGACGACAGGTTCCGAGTACGTGTTGGGAAAATGCCAACAGTAAGAAAAACACAACGAACACGATTATATCCAAGAGCCTCGAGAGAGATTTTCGTCCTCTCGGTTAACATACGAAAACTAATGAAGATGCAAGAAGATGATGGTCGAATTTGGTAGAAAATTGGGATTTCGGAATCTTAAAGGGATTTCATATTACGTGGAATGTGTACATCTTAATATTTAGTACTGCCTTTTTAAAAGGCTCCAGAGTAAACAGTCTTAAATTTCGGATAAAAATATAAGGTAAGTAAACACGAATTAATTAAGTACATCAACAACACTCGATATTACTGGAAATATCTGAGCAACACGACCGTTAATTAAGGCCATTTTAATCAAGTGAGTTTGTTAATTTTTCTGTAACTACGTTATTTACGAGACACAAAACGCTGCAGAAAACCGGTAGTTTACGAGTAAACTTAGTGATTTATATAAGATGATTTTTCTTATGTAATTAGAAATAATTGCTTATCAGTTAATCTGCTTGAATTCGAGATTTGCTTTCTAGATCTAAAATTGAGAAATTATAAAAATAATACAATAGTAAATACAATTGCAAGGGTGAGAAAAGAAGTATAAACTTTTAAACAAATTTGGCTCTTCTTTTTTTCGTTCCTTTCTTTCTTTCATTCATTCTTTCATCCTCTCTCTCTCTCTCTTTTTTTTTTTTCTTTCTTCCTTTCTCTCTCATTCATTCTCCTTTCCTTTTTCTTCTTTTATTATTACTTCTATCTTTTTTATTTGTTTGTTTTTGTTTTGGGGCAGATTAGAATTTTATAATTTGCTAATATTCTACTCTAGAGGGTACTAATTTTGAAACAGACATACCAAACACCTGTTGATTAGGTCTAAACAAACGGCTTATGCTAGAACTTCTCATAATGATATTGCACACTAGCTATCGTGCAAGAAAAATAAAGTTTCTGATAGAATATATACAAAAACTACTTATAATACTAATATACGATCTTAGATCATTGTCTCACTTCAAATTTTGTTTAAGCTGGCAGCTTTTCATGGAAAGAATCTAAGTATTTCTACGTGGTTTTATGCATCAATTTATTTAGGCTATTTTCGCTGTTCTTATTTTTGCTGGTATACCATTAAAATAATACTGATTCATGGATATATGACATTTTTTGTTAACTAAACAATGCATTAATTAGTTGCCTTCGGCTTCGTTTTTTCTTTAGCTCGAAAAAGCTAGAACCAATTAGATGAATTTGAATAAGTTTTTAAATTATTTTAGATAATTATCTTTAGGAATATTGCCAGGAAAAAAGCATCATCTCCATTGTAGCCATGGTTGTACTTAAACTGTATGAGAAATTAAATGATATATGACGTAAAACTTAGAGGCTTGTTTTCTGTTGCTTAATTTACTTCCATGATTTCGTTCTAGTTTCCCAGTCCTTAGAAAGAGTATATATTTTTAGGCAAACAGTCCTGAGACAGTTTGGCTGGTTGCCACCTGCTGAATAAAGTACATCTTGCCAATGCAAATGATGTCAGAAGTCCTTGATAACACTTTATATATCCAGTTAACTATGCATCTTCTTGCTTAATCCATCCAGAAAACCATGGACAAGAAAGATTTGGAAGAGTTTAAAGAAGCTTTTGAGAAGATGTCAGAGGAAGACGACGAAACAAAAATGGAACCTGTGGATGACCGAGAAAAACTGCTTGAGGAATATCAACAAGAGGCTTCACAGCTTGAACAAGAAAATATTGCATTGAAAATGGAAAACAGCATTCTTTCAAACTCAGTCGATCACGACAAGGAAGTCAGCAATATAGACTGCCACGTTCAAGAAATTTCGGAGCCCAACATGGCAAACGGGGTAGAAAGTTGTGAACCAGTTGAAATCGGTAATAACTATGATAAAGATGACTTGTCATCCATATTTTCTGAGGATGAAGAAGAGCTTAGATCACTGGTTGAGGGAAATGATACAATAAAAAGTGCTCTTAAGAATTTAAGGAAAGAGCGAGACTTTTGGATAATGGATACTGCAAGTGAGACGTCCGATGATGGAGATACATCGATAAGTG
The DNA here is from genome assembly GCA_011800005.2 of Stichodactyla mertensii. Taxonomy (NCBI): domain Eukaryota; kingdom Metazoa; phylum Cnidaria; class Anthozoa; order Actiniaria; family Stichodactylidae; genus Stichodactyla; species Stichodactyla mertensii. Next base: position 6,425 of record JAAAQI020135583.1, read on the forward strand.
CTCGAAGTCTTCGCGACAACTACATAGACAAAATACAAATAAGAAAGCTGTTGGCTGATAAGGAGTTTCTGGAATTAAAGCTGAGCCAGGTAACAAATGAAAAACTGGAAACAGAAACAAAGTTGAGGTATTTGGAGAAAGATAAGTTGGGAGCTGGTGCAAAGAGGCACAGAGAAGCAGCACAGATTAAAGGTTCAAGCCTCAAAGATTCTTTGCAGGCTGAGCATTCTAGCAGCAACATGCGTCCTTCCAAAGAAAGCCCTCAAAACGCAAAGGAAAAAACAAGAGAACATTCAAAAGCACACACTCAGCGACGACACAAAACTCGCTCTGGCATGACCGGGATGAGTGAGGCCGAACTTGTACACTTCTTAAAATCAAGAAGCATTTCGCCTCAGTTGGTGAAAGGTTACGAAAACGACATAGCTTTGTTGGCAGAGGAGAATGAAAAACTGGGAGAAATTATTGACCATTTGCATGTCAGTTCCGACAATGAACAGACTCCAAGGCTTGATCCCATGGAAGCGTTCATGGATGCTTTTGAAAACCGTGTTTCCAAGGAAGAGTACCTGCGTGTTGAGAATGAAAAGACAAAATTAGAGCACGCCTTGCGAGAAAAGGAACGACAGATTAAAGAGAGGGACAGGATTATTGAAGAGAGTAAGTTTGATTACGAAGACGAGGTGAAACTGCTAAGGGAATCGTTGAAAAGAATGGAAGAAAAAATGAGAGAGAAGGCACGAGAGGCAGGCGAGTATGAAATCGAGATAATCGAGCTGAAAAGTTCCTTTGAAGATCAGGTAGCAAACCTTGAGAACGAGCTTTCAATGGAAAATGAGCAGAAAATGAGAGTAGAAGAGATAAACATAGGCCTTGCAGACAGCAACAGAAAACTTCAAAAGGAAATAGATGACCTCAAAAATACCATTGCAAGACTTCAAGCTAGAGAAAAAGAACTCGAGAATAGATATAGCAACGAATTGAGAATGCTGGAGGAGAAATTCTTAAATGAAAACCGTGAAAAGACTCATCTCAGTGGCAATCTCGAGGGTTTGATGTCGGATTTGATGGTCCTGAAAAATAAACTTCTGGAAGAAAGCGGCAAAACTGGAAAAATGAGAGAAGAATTCGAGAAAGAAAAATCAGCCTTAGGAGGTGCACCTTCTCCTCGAGCAAATCTTAAAGTTGGTAAACTGGCATTAGGAATAAATCTAAGAAGCCGTATGAGGCCTGAAAGCGATGGACAAACTAATATGAATGCTGGCGTTGTCCCTCGTCCCGCTACTGATCAAATGGAGTTAATGGATTCTGGTTTCCTTTCGAAGGACGAAATCCAGCCAGTTGATGTTAATGAGTATAAAGCCATAATAGAGGAACAAAAGGAAAAGATAGAATGTCTGGAAAAAGCCATACAAGAGTTAAAAGATAATCAGCAAGAAAAACAATTCAACGATGAAACTAGAGAAGCTCAGAATGACGGCGAAGTGGACATGAATAACAACAGAGCTTCTCAACCCACATCCGCTCTGAAACATGAGATAGACGAACTAAACCAAGAAAATGCATATCTTAAACAAAAAATGGAAGAATTGGGTAAAGAGAAAGCGAAAAGAAGGGAATTGGAAGAGAAAAATGAGGAGTTGCAAGAAGAAATAAGCCAAACGACCAGAAAAAGAAACGATCTGCAACGTAAGCAAGAAAGTATGAACAATGAGATTGAAGAAATGAACGAAAAAGTGGAAGAGTTGGAAAGGAGCAATGTCAAATTGACCAAAGAAACAGACAGGTTGACTAACAAGATCAAGGAGATGGAAGAAAGTTTTAATGAAGAAAAGGCAAATTTAGCATCTTCTTTTGAAAGACAAAAAGAAATATCAGAGAAAGAATTGAATCAAGCGCTGGAGAAAGAACAAGAAAGATATAGAGAAATGGAAGATGAGATTAAGAGCATGAGAGACGAAGTATCTGTATTATTAGCTAAAATTAAAGATATGGAAAACCAGCACAATGAAGAATTAGATAAAAGCAGAGAAAAGTTGGAGGAGGAGAAAAAGAAAGCTTTGCAACTTGAGGAACAAGTTAAGAAGAATAAAGATGATGTAATAAAATTAACAGAAGAGTGGGAGAGAATTCTAAAAAACACTACTCAAAAGTATGAAGCAGAATTAAAACGATTACATGAGGAAAAACAAAGAATCAAGAATAGCGGTCAAGGATTGGAAAAGCCCATTGGTCAAAACCAAAGCTACAACGTGAAGAGTGAATCCTCTTATCAACCTGCAGCTGTAGACAATGCATACGTGACAAGCTCAATCCCAGACAATCTTCAGTCGAGTCCATGGCCCATGAAAAATGAGGTTAAAAGTGAAATGCCATTTGTAAATGAGGAAATTCCCGTAGCAAAAGAGGAGGCAAAATGTGTAGAGAGCGAGCTGCCTTTACAAGAAAAAGTTCCAGAAAGTCCCAGAGTGACATGTGTTGAAGAACCTCTTCCAGTAGTGAGCAAAGTAAACGTCACGGAGAACAAACCCGAACGTGAAAGAATCCAAGCTGGCAATGGCATAGAATTTGAATACACTTCTATGATGCCAAACCTGCAGATACAAGTAGAGCTTGAAGATAAGCCAGACGATGCTAGAAGTGGGCGTCACGACCAAGACAAAATAAACGTTGAGAGGATTCAAAAGCTTGAAGGAGAGAAGAATGAGTTAAGGAATGCTGTGAATCAAAAGTTGAACGAAATCCAAACTTTGTCTGAAAGGATAAACCAACTTGAACAACAGTTGGTGAGAAAAGATCAGGAACTTGCGTTACTGGCAGAAAAAGAGAAAATCGCGAATAATATTCTGAAGAGTAAACTTGAAGAGAACTCAAGATATTATCAAGGAATGCTAGAAAATTTAAAAGAAAAACTACAGAATGAGAAGAAGGAGCTGGAGGAACGCCTGAGTAAGGAGAGTGAAGAAATGCAAAGACTGTTGAAAGAGGAGTTCCAGAATAACTTGTCATCAAAAAGTGCAGTTTTAGAGAACAAAATACACGAGCTTGTGGCTGATAAGGTGCGAAGTTACAAAGATGAAATCCAAAAACTGGAGCATGCGCTGCAAAACGAAAAGAGTAAATTTGCTGAGTATGAAAAGAGCAAAGATGAGATTAGGAAAAAGCTTGAAAGGGAGAAGAAATTATTAAGGGTCACTATAGATGCTTTGACAAAAGAGCTAAACAAAGCTAAACAAGATAAAAAGGACGTTAAGAAAGAATACAAGAAAGCAAAAGCTGGAATGCAAAAAGCCTCCGAAGAAGAAAGAAAAGCATTCAATGAGTCACTTGAGAAAGCAAAAGAGGTTCAGAAATTAAAAATCGAGGAAGAACTACGAGTCAAATATAGAATCGATGTTGAGAAGTACGAAGAAAAGCTCAAGGCGATGAATGATGAGATTCAACAGTATGAAAATAAAATAGAAGAAATGGTTGTCAAGTTCAAGGAAGAAAAATTCAAGCTCGAAAAGGATTTGCAAGATGCAATTTTGGAGTTGGAAAACGTGAAAGAAAACGAGAAAGAATTTAAGGTTGCCTTAGAGGAAGAATATCGTCGAAAACATCGCAAAGAGAAAGAAAATATCGAGAGTACTTTGGAGAGCCTGCGACAGGAAATCACGAGATTACGTGAACATAGAATGCAGTTAGAGTCTCAGCTCCAACAGCACGCACACTACAAGCCCGAAAAGAATCCTGGTTACAACACGACGCATGCGCAAATTGCCGAAAGTATTCTTAATAACAAAGAAATCTTCACACGTATTGAAAATGAATATCAAAATCAACTCCAGAAAGAAAAGGAATATTTTGAAAACAAGATCAGAGAGCTGGAGAAAGATTACGAAAGCTTGGCAGAAGAGATGTCTCACTTGAAGACAAAGTATCGTCAGGAACGAATTTCTATGAAGACGGAATTTGAGATAGAAAGGAGAGACCTTGAAGAAAGATATGAAAGAGAGAAAAGAGATCTTCAGGCATCGATGCAGATGAGAATGCAAGGCTTAAGAGACCCAAGGGTAAGTCATTTTTATCCGGCAACATTGAAATAACTGAAACTGCGAGACTTGGCCCAGGATGATGGATTTCTTATTGATGGTTTGCAACCATTCCCAAGAGAATCAAAAGACAAAACATGGCGGCCATGTTGGCGGTACACACAAAAACACCTAATGAGCAATCTTTTGTTAAATAGCACCAACATGGACACGATGAAGAATCGTTCATAGCCGCCATGTTGGATGAACGTACCATACAATGAATTCATTTTTATATCCCCCAACATGGCCGTTATATATTCCTTCCCATTAAGAACCTCCTCAATACCTCTCAAATATCGAGTAACTTGTAAAACCCTTTGGACTTATGGATTCCTGTTGCTTGCTTGTATTGTTTTAGATGGGGCAACAAGTCGATCGCAGTGTTAACATGATCCTTAGAAACAGAAGACTACAGTCAGAGGTTGACGTTCTACAAGAGAAAATATCTCGACTCGAAAATCTGTCACCCAGGCTGATTGACAGAGTTCAACGCTCTTCCGTTTATGGCGATCCGAATATGACTACATCCGTCTCGGCACACAGGTAACTACCAAATAGAACCAGAGAAGGGGCAAACTTCTGAAATAAAAATGAATGAAAGAAAAGAGAAAAAAATCAATAACAGGTAGTTGCACCTCCCTATCCTAACTTTATTCATGGTAAAAGGTAAAAGGTCAAGTCACCTTAATTTAACGTCGGTATTTCCTTCAGCTACGAGGCTGGTATCAATGAAAACCGACAGTGCGCACCCCTTCCTCTCCCCCTCCCCCTCCCCCTCTCTCTCTCCATCAGTGCTCTGTTTTAAGGATATTAAAGCTAAAGCTACACGGATTAGAGGGAAGTCGAGATGTGTGGGAGGTCACTGAGGACCGAACTACAGACTTCTCGCTTAGCACTAACCAAACGTCTAAACTTTCTCTGCTTTCACATTACTTTGCTATTTCAGGTGAATCAATATCAATGCATGCATGTATAGAGATGTGTGTTGTCCACGTTTATACTAAAAATCAATCCTCAATTACTTTTAAAAAATTTTTTGTTTCCTCCTTACGTTTAGTCACCATTCCCAATTTGTTCTTCGCAGTTCCACAATGGGACGTCCTTCAAATTTGTATCAGAACGATAGCGTTAACGAACAGATGGTACAATCCTCTTATAGAGGTGATATGAATACGCAGTACTCTGAGATGTACACAAATAATCTCCATGGAAACCCTCAAGAAAGGCCGCACGATGTTCAGCAGCAAGTTTCAAATTCCTCCATGATGGGTACCGATGCAAATGAGGCCCATCAAGCCAGCATGAGCGATGCAGAAACCAGACATGCTGGAGGTCAAGTGGAGATGATGCTGTCTCAAAGCACGCAGCATCAAGACATGACCGGCAGTGGAGGAATGGTAGAAACGTCACGTGATCATGAGGATAGCGATGTGACGCCATCTCTTGATCAATGAGCTGAATCGTACACATGAGCTGACATACGACACACGAGAGCTCACGTCAATGTAAGATGATATTTGTCAAGTGTGGATCAAACGAAATTTTGAAGAATTACTATTACATATTAGAAAATAATATTACAGTAAATTATGCATATTGAATCAATACATAAGAAAATACGTTCGTAATAGGAATATGCACTACTTTATATGTCAAAGTTATTAAGTGAAATGGAATATCAAACTTTTTGAGGCGAATGACTTTCAAAAAGAGTCAAATCACAAGGTTTAAAATTTCTGACTTTAGGGAAGATTTATAGATTTGGATTCGGGTGTAACAAAACTAAAAAATGCGTCTTTTTCTCGGGGACGCGTATGCATTTCAAATTGAAGGGCCTAAACGTTTTTCATTATTGATTAAGTAAACAATCATTTTACTCTTTTCTACAGACATTTTGAACATCGTTATTTGCTCCAAAACGAGTCAGGTTGGAACTTTGAGGAATTGTTGCCAAATTTTTTTAACCTTTTTTTTTTTTCCTTACATTGCATCAATGTCGAGAACACACCATAATGATCCAGTTTTGATAATACTGAAAAGTCATACTGACTTACTTTACAATACACTGCTCTCTTTCGGGTTGAACTGAGAGCTAAAATCTGCACATTGCAACAGCAGAATTGTTTCTGTGAAAGGAAGTTTCGTGTGCACTATTTCTCTGTACACGTGAACCCGGATATTATGATTATGTACAAATCTTGTGATAACCATTCGCCACTTTCACATTCCCCATAATGCTTTGCGTTTTTGGGAGGGCAGAACGAGATAAAATCGTAAATATCACCTTGAAGATTAATTAGAATTAAAGAAAAAAACAGCTAAAAACACTT
>JAAAQI020135594.1:0-12830 GCA_011800005.2 Stichodactyla mertensii
ATAAAATATTTTCCATGATCCTCCACAGTCTCAGCTTTCTAGGTGTTTGGTGACTAACTTTATTGAAATGAGTATATTCTGTCTCCACTCAGTGTAGAGAACACCACAGGAACCCCATAAACAGCCATACCTTTAACGTCATTGTGTAGGATTCCTTTACTGTGAAGAAACTCAAGTGCTAACAGGACATCTTGCAAGTAATGTACACAATCAATTTTGTCAAGCCCATCCTTGTTTAGTGTCTGCGCTTCATATATCGCTTTGTTTACGGTGCCCTCTATAAGTTTAAAAAGAGGTCCAAAGCAGTCAATGAAACATTAACACTCAATCATAGAATGTATTTTGTGCCACAGAGTTTAATAATTTGGGGTAAATCGTTCCCGTGAGTATTATTCTTGCTTTGTGACAGTAAAAAATGTAAAAGATAGAGGATAAAACAACTAAAAAATCCTATATTCAATACAAGATTTTTCATTTCTTCAGAACATAAAAATGAAAACCAAAAGTAAACCTGGTTGCCCAGGGGGTATTTTCATGTGTGACGTATTTCCGGGTCCAAATATTTACAAACTCCGTTAAACCTCTTATCAACGATCGATCCTCTAATTGCAGCAAACACTCTGTAAAACAATTCCCACTACTACTAAAAAGAAAGAAAGAAAGAAAAATAGAAAGTAAGGAATAAAAAAAGAAAGAAAGAAAGAAAGAAAGAAAGAAAGAAAATAAAAAAATCATCACAGAATCAGTTACTTTTACTTTTTTGGGAGACCCGGAAGTGGCTTTTCCATACAAATCGGACGCTTTAACACAAGTCGTGCCTGCGATGCGTATGTTGTAAAATATTGAATGATTTGAACTTAAATCAGATGCTATGTGCGTTAAAATACTTCAGTTTTTCAATCTTTTGTTAGGGACCAGTTATTATTTATGGGGGGAGTGGGAGCTGATGCATAAGTGGATGTGCCATGTTTGGTTTTTCCTGACCCCCCTTTTTGTGATGCACAATTTGTTCTGACCCTCCCCCTTCCTACATACATCACCAATATCCAATGACAATATATTTGCATAAATTTCTATAGCCCCCCTTTTCTCCTTGCATAAAAATTGGTGATCCCCTCCCCATTTGTACCAGCCCACCCCCCTCTAATAAATAACTGGTCCCTTATCTTATTTTGGGAAAGTACAGAGTTTTTGATTAAGATTTCTTCCAGCCCCTCCCCCCTCCTCCAGGGATTTTGTATGGAAATATAAACATTGCAGCAAGCAATATCGGGTAGTATCAGGTTACCTTACCCTTCATATATTCCATAAATATACAGACATTATGATTATAATATGTTGCACCATAAAATGACACGATTTTGTTAGCTCCACCACTAATTCCTTTAGAATGAATTTCCTTCGCTGCTAAATACAATGCCTTTACTTCCTCCATGTAATATTTGCACTTTTGAAAAAGAAGCAGAAAACAGTAACTTCAGTTTTGTATTTAATTTTAATTTGCTATACAAAGATATCAAATTGACAGAGTAAAATTAAATATACTAACAGACAAGCAATCAATCAAACATATAAATAATAAATAAGATAAACACTTGACAAATGACAAATAAAAGTACACAGATTTAACAGTCACAAGCAAAACCTAAAGCTAATAATAATTTATTAGTTCATATAAAAATGACTTGATAAAAAAAAGTATTATAGTGTGTGTCAAAGGTTTCTTCCCACTAACATCGGCTGCTCACATGAGACAAACATTTCTTCCTGATTGTTAAGTGTGAGCCAGTCAGATAGCTGTCAACAATTTGTCTTTCCAGTAAATACTGGGATTTGATGTCTTCAGTAGTTTCTGGGATTTGTTGTTTCCAGTAATTACTGGGATTTGTTGTTGGCAGTAGTTACTGGGATTCGTTGGTTCCAGTAATTACTGGGAATTGTTGCTTTCAGTAGTTACTGGAATTTGTTGTTTTCAGTAGTTACTGGGATTTGTTGTTTGAAGATGCTTTATTCTTGATTCTTTATTTTCTAAAGTGGAAAATGATCCATTATTAATTGAACAAATCAGTAAAAAAGCAGCCAGTTCAAACAAACTGTCTTAGCTGCCAAGGTCAAAGTCCAGCTTTCCAGAAAATGGAAGACATGTCATTGGTTGCTTTTTGGGAAAGGAATGTTTAAGTGGCTTGAGTGAGCAGCCATTAGTGAGGAGGGAAATTAGATCGACACTTTATTACTGATTACTTTTAAGTTTTTCTCACCTAGTATCCAAATTGCAGATACATTTGGACACTGTCCAAATTTATGATTAATTTGGACAGCAGTACAAACTTTTTCTAGCCATTTAAGTTCCTTATACTGATTTTAGTCCAATAATATGATTAATAAAAATTACTACATGATTGACCAAATTGGAAATAATTGAATTCAAAAATTCTTATTCTGACTCCCAAATCTTGTCAGTCCTTGGAATTTTTGTCATCCAGTTATTTCTAACAGCATGTTGTCCTATAACATATACAAATATATAAATAAATAATACTTGTAATAGCATCTTAAAAAACATTGAAAACATGTGTAATGTTAAGTTAAAATGTAGTGAGTGTAGCTTTAGTAGGACTTTCACTTTACCTTTTTAACACAGAACTCAGTGCCATTATTGGAGATTCCATGGAAACACTGGCCACTTGCCCCATAGCCTATTTTTTCTAACATCTTCCACTTTGTCGGTTCTTCAAATGTGCAAGCTCCAGTCAGGGGCAACTTATCTATTGGCCAGCCGAATCCTCTTCTGTTAGGCTTGTACAAATCAATCAATCAATCAATCAATCAATCAATCAATCAATCAATCAATCAATCAATCAATCAATTTACTACATCAAATAAGAAAAATCACTATCTAAGAACTATCACTACAAATAAGAATTAATTAACTAATTTACAATTCAGTTCTATGAAAAATACCCCACATATGCCCAAACCCACTTTAAAACATTGATACACACATTACAGGGAAAGCTTGATTTTTGTGAATGCTATGGATTTTCTTATTGCTTCTTATTGTAGAATGAAGGGATTTTTAATGAGCTACTGATTGAGAACTTTTCTTATTTACTTATTTACTTTACTTATTTAGTTTATTTATTTATTTATTTATTTAATTATATGATCATATATATTAATTCTCACTTCTATTCTATATATAAATAAATAGAATAGAAGTAAGCCATAAAGATAACCCGTAAAGGAGTAGAGACCCCATATAAAAGCAGATCACCCAAACTTTTCTAACATTCACAAAAACCAAGGGACCATTCATTATTTATACCAGGGGGGCTGTAAAGAATATGAGGGACCATCAAAAATTCATGACGGAATCACAATAATGATATGCATAAAAAGAGAGAATGACTGTCTTTAGGGGGAGAGGTGATGATGTTTAGGGTTAGGGCTGGATGAATCTTGCCAGCCCCCCCCGCCCGGAATAAATGATAAACGGTCCCCAAGATTGGGCTGCCTGCATGTTGAAGTTTACATTTCCTTACCTCGTACTTTGGAATTAAATGATAGCCATCCTGATTAAGATTTGGGATATCCACACTAGCAGAAACAGAACTGCTTAAGTAACTCTTACTCAAGGTCGAAGTAGATGCGTTAGATTTCGAGCCTCCGTCAATACTCATTTCATCAGAACTATCTGGGTCGTTTTGAGGAACGTCAGGAAAAATTAAATTATCCAGTTCATCCTGAGTAATGCTTCCATTACGATCCAACGTAGAGTTATTTTTAAATGTCTTGTCTTCATCCTTAAAAGTAAGACTATCCCAGGAACTTGCAGCAATATCATGGTACACGCTACCTGTTGCAGGACTTGAAGATCTTGGACGAACTGCACCAAAGTCTTCTTCTAAGTTACTTTTTGCAGTTTTAGAAACATTGCCATTACTTTGTTTATCTTCTTGGGAATTACTAAGTTCTCTGAAATCAAATTCCGCTTTACAAAAAGAATCAAAACATGACGCTGGTGGCGGTCTTGACACATGTTTTTGTTCTCGTAGTTCTATGTCTTCTGATGACTGGAAAGATCTGTGATTTTCCCCATCTTCTTGACTGTCAAATAAACTTTCACTTCCTTCACTTGAATTTGTTTTAAAGCACGCATTTAATGCATTGGCAGCTGTAGAAACAGCTGAGATTGGCTGCTTCAACAACTGGAAATGGTTCGCACCATCTTTTTCTCGTCTCACACTATTTCCATTTTCCGATCCCAAATCATCTGTCAGATCTTCTTCTTCTGTTTCTAAAACATCAATATTATTAGAAGCTTGAAAGAGATTTATATCACTTTCATCCATAGACTAATGGATTGACCCCAAAGTTTATAAAAATATATATATAAAAAGCATTTTTCTATATATTTATATTTTCTGCTGAACTGCACTTCCTCATTGAAGGAATTTACCTAGAACCCAGTCTTTACGGCCAATTGTAGAGGTTCCGCATTAGGCTGCATTCATTATGTATGGCTGGGTGGGTAGGGAAGGGGGGAGGCAGGTGAAATTTAGGGGGGATCTGAAAATTGTCTTATCAGTTAATGGGGGGATTTCAATTTTTTTGGACATTGAGGGGGAGGATGCAAAATTTTATTAAAGCCTACCCTGGGGATACATGATTTTTTCTTATTACAAGGGGGGAGGGGGGATCTTTAAAATTTTTCTAGTATATAAAAATTTCACCTGCCCCCTCCCAGCTATACATAATGAATGCAGCTGATACCTCACAGGATTCTTTTTCAAGTTCCTGAATATTTTCTACACTTAATTACTCGAGACTAAAAAGAATTTAAGAAAAGAAAAAAGAAAAAAAAAAAAAAAAAAAAAGCTAATGCAAGCGAACCACGAAATGAGCAAACTAAAACCATTATACTCAACGTATTGGTCCGTACCTCATCTGTTCCACTTTTTAGGGACCGCGCGCTACGCGCTTGGACCATAAGGCAGTGGAAAAAATCTCGGTCCATAACTTACGGTATAGCCATCGCGCTCGGTTAATAAGAGGTATATCTTGGCGAGGGGTGAGAAGAGGATAGCCACAATACATAAACATATCATGAACGGGCCGACAATTCCAAACTTCATTAAATTTTCCATACTCGCCACAGAGGAAGTAAGTAAGCAATCATTTATTTGGTTCAAGGGATGTCGTTTATTTTCGTACCGTAATAGTGCCGCGTCCTGTGATCATACGGTTTTACAGTCATAAGGAAACTGTTCGTTTTGCCATAAAGCGTAGTACAGTGTAGTACACATACTCAGCTATATAGATTCAATTTTGTAATAGTAGGAAACCATTCGGCAAATTCGTCATCCATGTTGTCGGTCTGCTGATGAGAAGGGATCTGGGAGAATTGCTAGTTTGGGCAAAAGATCCCTTTGTCGTTTTTTTTTTTTTACCCTGCTGTAAATCCTCACAGCGCGTTGCCGATAGACATCAGCATGGGGTAAAGCCCATACTTAAAAACCATACCGCGCACTGGATATAAATGACTGAGTGTGATACCCTACCGCGCACTGCTGAATATAATACTGACTGTGATACCATACCAGTGTGGTATCTAAAGCGCGCTGTGGTTTTTCTAGTATGATATTCAATGCGTGCTGTTTTTTTCTTTTTCTTTTTCTTTTTCTTTTCCTTTGTTTCCCAGTAGAATATAAAACGCGCGCTTTGATTTTTAAAGCATGAGCTATGTTTAACCCTCATGAAGTTAAAGTCAACGCGGTGTTGTTTTTCGAGTGTGATATCCAACACGCGCTGTGGTTTTGAAAGCACGGAAAAAAGGTTGTCGCTGACAAAGGCGAATAGGCAATAGACGATAGGTAAATATTCGAGGCCTTTAAAATGGTTTCGTTGACCACAAACGACATTGAATATCTCCACTCTAAGCTCCATGTTCTTGACGAGAATAAGAAGCAGAAACACAAGTCATTCCAGGTATTCTTGGATCTTGGAATGGCCTATATCGCTTATTGCCTATCGCTTTTTGTTGCGACGACCTTTTTTGGAATAGGTATATACCCATACAATGTTTATCTTCAACGCGCAGCCTTCTTCAAGTGCGGATACCACAGCGTTACATAAGGGTTCCTTCAAACAGGATTTTTTTAAAAAAAAATTACAATTTTTCATTCTGACTACATATTCCCTCATACGGCGAAAATATTCCAGTTTACGTGTAGCCCTTGTAGCCCTTGTTACCAGGTCTGCTTCCACCTTTGCGCTGTATTCCTGCGAGAGATCCATTTTCTTACCGTCACGACTGCGCAACTTTCACACAACGCAAGGGTGGGACCGATTTATGTGACCATTGATATCGATAGTTTAGATTTCAATTCACATTTTAGCTTAAGACACTCGAGAAACATTTGTATCGATCATAAATTAGTCGCGGCTAGACTCACCGTTGGATTTCGAATTCTGGTAGGTTTACCTAGGTCAAGTTTTTGTTTAACATTTGCTTGTGTGGTCGCAATCGTAAACAACATGCAACCTCGTCACGAAAACTAGGTATTAGTAGTTTATAGGCAGGAAAAAATATGAAAAGAGTCTGCAAAAAAGCATTCAAATTGAAAATAAAATGCAATAGCACTGAAGATCGTTATTCCGGCTTTTCCATGCTATACAGGCTGGCTCAGTTTGTATTGAGCAAGTATATACGGTTTTTCGCTTTCAAAAGGAACAAATTACGAAATTCTCCTAGTCGTCGATTCAATGGGAGTATTAAAAAGCAAGCGGATGTGAGGTCGATTCAAAGAGTTGGGAGTGCGCACGCGAAAAGATAGAAACTGAATGCCGCCAAAGGCTAGCTATATTTACGGAAGAAAAGGGTAACGACCCAATCTGTAACCTAAAACTTAGATTATCTCTATGTAAACCAACACCTTGCCCTCTGGCATTTTGAAGGTGGTCTGAAGGCAAGTCCGTCGTAGCTGATAACGGCTTCTGATTGGCTAATTACTGCATTCCGTCGGTTCATTCGGGCATATCGTGTTTCCGGTCTTTTGCCCGCTGCTCCCAACTCAAGAAGTATGTCACATTTGTCTTGATGTCAGTATATTTGGTGGTTTTATTTCGCTTCCTTCCATATATCTCCATTCTTGCTACTCTTTAGAGCATCTTGGAGTATCGAAGAAGTAATATCCTGATTTTGAATTATCACAGAATAGTTTTTAGCGCGCTTAAAGGCTCACATCTTGCTCAAGCGTGATCATATTTCAGGGTTCTCTGTGACCGCAACCAAGATTTACGTTAGGAATTCCCTCTTTTCATCGGATTTGAGCAGAAAAAGTGACGTCCTACACGTCTAGGTGATCTGAAGGTAACTGTAAAAGATAAATATAGAATTTTTGAATTCAAAAATAAGTATAAATGGTTGCTAGAAGAAACAAGTTTATGATACATAGCATGCTGCTGGTAATCGAACAATCAATCAGTCGTCTCCGAGTTGTAATCTGAACAAGTCACACAACTGAACTCAAAAATCCTCGACATTATTTTATATCTTTTAGGCGTTTAACCAAGAAAATCCACTATCTTGTCAGACATCTGTTGCTAAAATCAAAAATACAACGATGCGTTCTCTCTCTACATTTATTGCGGCCCTTTGCTTACTAGAATTAGGTAAGTAACTTTAAATTGTAACTCCTCGTTCTGTCCTTCCAAACTCCCCAACCTTTCAAAAACGGGCTGAGCTAATTCTCCAAATACATCAGTAATCACTAAATATATCTATGTATTCTTAATTTGAAAGCCGTGTGTGTTTGTGTATAAATATTAAGTATCAATGCTGGAATTCCTCAAATTGTTCATATGATTCAACATATTAGGAATCAATTAACAACCTAGGCACAAAAAGTTCGATAGCGATAAACACAAGAGTTTTAAAATCCACCCGGCTTTGCCTCAATTTATCTAGCATTGGTCATATCGAAGGGATAATCGCTGTATAATATTTGAAGAGTAGTCGGCTCGTAACACGCTATTTGATCATCATACACTCGTAGTATTGAACTTCTAACTTATTCTTTACTTGAGGTTATATTTTTTGCGCGCCGAAACATTTTCACACTTTTGAAAAAAAATTAAAAAGTACAGTTCTTTTGGTGGCGCATTAACCCCTAATTATATTGTATCTGTAGCATAAATATGGCATGGTTTATGAGGTTGGCTGCCCCTCTAGAAGGTTAAACCCCAACCCCAACCCCTCTGTGCACAACATTGAATATTTAAGCTGGGAGTAGCTGTGATTTCCCATTTTACTGGCATCTGGTCAAGAATAACGCAAATGTATTTGGTTAGACCTTGTTGACAATGACATGTATGTGAATATGCCACTTGAAAATATTTCAAGGTGTGTTTATAGGAGAGGCTGTTTGAATGGGATGGTGTGTGGGTCACATTTTTAGGAGAAGCTAAGCAAATTGCATAGATAAGTTGAGTTCAATCATTTTGGAAATTACAGTAAACTTTTAAAAACTCTCTATAAAGATTATAAGATCCTGAATGTCAACAACTGGAGTATTTAGTTTTTTTTACTTCAATTGCTTTGATTGCTTTTCACTTTAGACCTTTTTCATAATAGCAGATTTCCAATTTTGGTAAATAAGGATTTTCTTCATTAAAATAACTTAAACAATCTGAAAGAACTCTTAAAAACCAGTAACTTTGGAAAGTTTGAATGGTATAGCATCAAAATTGAAAAAGATATTGTAGATACAAATTAGATAACTTTGTATGGATTTGAGAGATCAGGTCTTGGTGGCCTCATTTTCATGTTTTCTTGCAACTTAACATGCTTGTAATTCCTTAAGGATTTAAACTTTTTCCTTCAAACTTTCAAATGTTCCTTAGATAAACATCTTCTCTCAAATGGAAGGTAAAATTTTTTATAAAACATTAAAATTTAAAACATTATGCTAATGAGCTGCCCCAATTATAAAAGAGGTCAATTATCTAATCAAAGTGTTCTTCATTTTTGTAAAAATGAACTGAAATTGTCTGCTTTCCCTTTATTATGTTAAACCTAATATTTGAGTGTGCTTTTACAGTTTTATTAAAAATTATAATCAGTTCCAGAACTTATATACTGATGAGTCTTGATGAGTGTTGCTTTTAATTAAAAACTCAAGATTGACAGCTCAGCTGGATTCCTCTAAATAGCAACAGAAATTAAAATCTTGGACTTCCTGTGGTTCAGTTATCTCATCTTCCAAGATACGTGATAGGCAGGGAACTTTATTTGCCTTTCCAAAATTCATTGGAGACTGGAAACAAACTCATGCCACAAAGAATTGTGGGGCTGAATTCGGGGACAAGATCAAAAGGTGCCACCATCTTGTATTAGATTCTGGGATTGATTTTGGGGACAAGATAGGGTTCATGCTCAGGCTTTCTTTGATTTTTGGAAAGGAGAATTATAATTCTTGTTAGGTGAATGATTTCAAATGCTTCCAAAAAAGTAATGAGATTTTTATCCTTCATTTCTCTGTTTTAATAGTAACCTTGTTGCAAGCCCAAAGCAGTGCTCAGTGTGCACAGAGAAGCTGTTACCCAGCAACTGGGGACTTACTGATGGGAAGACAAGTAAAACTGTTTGCAAGCTCCACCTGTGGCTTGAATGGACCTGAGAATTACTGCATGGTTTCCAACCTTAAGGATCAGGAAGACTGCTTTATTTGTGACTCCAGAGATTTTGCAGACATTGACAATCAGTTTCGTCATGTTCCTGAATACATGCTCTCGTCCTTTGATGGTGACAAGACCAAACAATGGTGGCAGTCAGAGAATGGAAGAGAAAATGTTTATCTTCAAGTATGATTGAAATTTTATAAATATTTAATAAATAATATCAAAAAGATCCAGAAATGAAGGAGCCATTTATGTAGACCAATCACAATATACCACTATCACTTTATGTGAGGTTTGGAAATCTTTGGACAACATGTCATTTCCTTGAGTGTCATTTCTTTCTTTAGTGGTAATTTCTGGATCAATATTTGACATCATTTATAAAGGAATTCAAGAATTCTATTTCCAAAAAATATGAAATGAGAGTGTGCAACAGCATAACAACAATTTGTTTATACATCTATGCAACTTGCTGCAAGAATATGACTTTCCCAACAAATTGCCATGTATAAACATGTCCGCAATGTGAGATTTGGCATGCCATTGGTCAGAATACTGTTTTTTTTTTGGGAGTTTGGGGTGGGGTGGGAGTCTTTTTTGTATCATACTGCAGTTGCTAGCTAGCTTACAAGACATCTCTGTTGCTAAAACATTGAGCATCACAGCTATTTGCTGTCTGCGTGGACATTTCTCCACATCTCTTTTTTTTATTTCAGCTTGACCTCGAGTCAGAGTTCCATTTCACTCATTTAGTCATGACGTTCAGGACATTCCGTCCTGCAGGAATGCTGATTGAAAGGTCATGGGATTACGGCAAGACTTGGAAGGTCTATCGATACTTCGCAGCTGACTGTCGTAACACATTTCCAAATATTCCTAAAGGAGAGCCTAAGGATATTGACGACATCATATGTACAGAAAAATTCTCTGCAGTTGAACCCTCATCGGAAGGAGAGGTAAGTAGATGACTGATCGAATAACAAAATTGTTTGGTTTTTAGTTTTCTAAGGATTTCTAAGGAGTTCTAAGGATTTCTAAGGATTTCTAAGGAGTTATGAGAAGTCTATGAAATTCTTAGATGTAGAAATTAATGTTATTACTTTTATCTTAAGTGAGCTTCCTGTTGATAAGCTGGTGCGCAATAAGTTATTCTTCAAATTTAACATGCTGTGTCGTTACCTTTGCTTAGAAAACTGCCTCTCTTAAGGCCAGGCTAGCAATTTTTTTACACTAGCAATTTTGTCGTGCGACTTGAGCGGCGATTTCAATGACGAATTTATCGCAACCCCAATCGCGCGTGTGTGCACTAAATTTCGAGCATGTTCGAAGTGGTGGCTACTCGTGCGCAATCTGTTGCCGTGAAGATTATGTTAACAATGTTGTGAATTGTGTTGCGCGAAAAATTGTTCTCGAGTAACATGGCATGCGGAACAATTTTCCGCGCAATCTCTGTCAGGGCAACATGTTGCGAGTTTTTCAATCGCCTTCAAAAACTTGCAACAAAACTCGTAACAGTTGTCGTTGTCATTCGTCGTTGCGAATCGTCTCGTGTAACATCACCTTAAAATCGCCATAAAATCGCGGCCCAAATTTTCCATTCGACGTTTAGCTTCACTGATTGGCTGATTTCTTTTCAGTATAGTACAAAATCCGTGCGGGCATAAACCTCTTCTGATGTCATTAATTATTCATGAGGGTAACAACCAATCACAGAAACGTATTCTTATCACGTGCCGTACTTAGAAACCCCAACACAAATGACTCCACCCATTTCAAAGTCCTAGAACTTTGGGAGAAAAACAAGTATATAAAAGACAACCATGCATGAAATAATTACTTCATGCACAACCATTTTTTCTAGGTAATCTTCCGAGCTCTTAAGTCTCAAGAACCCATCAAGAATCCTTACAGTCAGAAGGTCCAAAACCTCCTCAAACTCACCAATATCCGAATTAATTTCACTAAGCTTCACACCCTTGGTGACGATATCCTGGATCCCAGACCCGAAATCAAGCGCAAGTACTATTACGCTATTTACGACTTGGTAATCAGAGGGAGCTGTTCTTGTTATGGTCATGCTGAACAGTGTCTACCTGAACCAGGACAGCCGAGAATACCCGGCATGGTAAATTATGACAAATGTATTCTTATGGGTGAATAACGAACTGCGCATGTTCAGTAAAATTGGCGGGAAAATGGTACGATACGTCGTGTTGTCACTGGCTTGAATATTTTATTGAAAACTTACAAACGTTTTTACGAACAAATTTTAAGTTAATATTAAGAAAGTCCTCGTTTGGACCGAAACGTCTGTAAATTTTCAACAAAATATTCAAGCCAGTGTGGCTGCAAATTTCACAGATTTAGGCGGGAAAATGGTTAACTTAAAATTTTGCGCATGCTCGGAGAATTCGTTTTCTTCGGGAAAACATCGACTGCTTGGTCTATCTCGTTTCCAGAGCCAGCGTTTCTTTTGGCCTCCGGAAACGATCTGTTGCGGGCGAATCTAAGTGCGATTCTCTTTTCTGACTGACTAATACAAAATTGTAAGGCCGTCCTTGGATTTCCTGAGATCTTGGCGCAAAACAAACAAACAAACAATTGGATTTGAATTCACTTAATGTAGTTGATCTATATCTAAATCAAATATAGAATTTTTTTTACCAAAGCTCTTATTGCATACCAGGTGACCAAATATTTTTGCGCGTGCTCACGGATATCCCCATCTCAAAAAGTCTTTTTAAAGATTCTGAAGAACTTGGCGTAAGTTGAATTTGAGGTTACGTGTCATCTTACCGAATGAATTCCATATATTTTACCGAAAACTTATGATAACTAGCTTTCAAGAGCTTAGAGGATGCTTAAACCAGGAAACTTGATGCTCGCTCTCTTCTGTGCGCGAGGTGTTGGTATCAAGACGTCTCAGATAGGTCTGTTTGGCCTGAGAACACTAAACTCATAAGTCTTCCTTCCTTTCTTTCTTTCCAGGTTTATGGACAGTGCAATTGTACTCATAATACGACTGGAAATAACTGTGAACGATGCAAAGATGGCTACTATGACGTCCCTTGGAGGCCTGCTACGGTGGATAGTCCAAACGAATGCAGAAGTAAATATCTTATTTTCCAGTTGGGTGGGGTGGTGTGTGT